>JAQFVV010000398.1:0-69859 GCA_028023455.1 Epiperipatus broadwayi | reverse complement strand
CAAAACTGCTTATTCATAATAATAAATCTATACATATAAATCTCTGTATGTATAAAAGAAAAAAATTTTTTTTTTAAATAATTGAATACTATATATATATATATATCTACAATATATAATATTTTAAATACAAGCATATTTCATATATTTGGAGTTTAAATGTAATTAGAGGGGATTTGAACACAGTTCTGTGGTGTCCAAAACTGACTTTTATTCAAAATTAGAGAGCTGCACTTTTTCCAATAAAGAGCCACATGCAGCTCTGATGCCTCCAGTACCCTATTTTTGAGATCAAAAAAAGAACTCTGTAATATATATAAATAAATTATATTTCTGATGAGCATTATCAAGAAATAATAGAAAAATTGTTGTTCAAATAAGCTGAATTTTATTTAGAAGTTAATAATCCTTCCTACTTGCACTGTATTATAAATCAACAGTGTTAAATATGAGAATACTTTCGTTCCAGCTGCAAAATATTAAAGAATGTTTAAACTTAAATAAATAAATCGTTGAAAAGAAATGTTTTCAATTAAAGGTAGTTTAAAGAAACATAGACGCATCTATATATTGATTAATGGAGCCGAGTTTATAATTACCTTATATGAAAAGGCATTCCAAAAACATCAAATTATTTGTAAAACCTTATAGATACAGAAATAAATTCCTAAGATTAATTAATATTACAGACCTTGTAAACTTACTATATATGGAAATAAATTCCTAAGACAGTAATTAATTGTATAATTAAAAAGGTAAGGAATTTCATTGTATGATAACAAACTAAATAATATGAATTGATTAAAACCAAGGAATTTACTCCAGAAATGATAAGAGAAACAAAAGAAGAGATATAAAAAGCTAGAGAAAAAGGACTGCTGTCTTTTTTTGTGGTATCTGCTACTGTTAGTGCATCCATGAGTGGAAGAGCAGTAATCATCAGATGATTTCCTTTCCCAGGATCTTGGTTCCTGAAGATCACTAAGCCAACTAATGCTTTTAACAGACTGTCTTGGTCTTATTATTATTTTGAAATGCCTGAGGCTCGTGGAGGGTTGTATTACAAAGACTATAGACAGTAGTGACGGTAAAGTTAATTAATAATTTTTCCTTAATTGTATAAACAGTATTCGTTATTCAATAATTAACCAGTGAATTAAGCTCGCTCAAATGCAGACTTTATATTAGTGTTAAAAATCAGTATAGTAATTATTTTTCCAAATTGTTAATAAATTACTATTACTAAATATGTGTTGTTATTCTGTTGAGTTTTATTGTATATTTGTTTGCTGGTCGTCCAGTCATAGTTGGGGACACAGCATCAGCCACAAATGATTTGATAAACCTAATGGATTAACTGAATTTAAATAATAAATTTATTTATTATTATTATACACACACACATCATGAATTATGCTAATTTTCACTTTCAAAAGTTCTTAACAAACAAAATATGAAAATAGATTTCTTTTAGCAAGAAAGTTAAAAAAAAAACTCTATATATCAATTAATTCTATTAAAAATATCAAAATAATATTTTTTATGCCTGCTATAAAATATTTTCTTATTTAATTTTTAGTATTTATAATTTAATAAATAATCATAACTTCTAAATATCTGTAACTGCAAATCAGAAGTAACTACTTCCCACTGAGTGACTAATTTATTAAATAATAAATTAATGAGTACAATAAATAGTAATAAATTTTAATTAATTTTGATCATTATTTACAAAATAAATAATAATAATAAAACTTTCATAATAAAAAAATAAAAAATTTAAAAGCTAAAGCTAATGAGTAACTCCAGTCATGTGACATAAATCAATCACTAGTTTGGTATAAATAGAACCAAAAAAAATTTTTATTTTATTTTATCACGAGCAAAAATGCCAATTATAAAATGATGAACTTCACAATATATTTTATAGTTGTTTAAATGAGGACTACGATAATAATGCAATGACAAATCTTCAGATTTTTAATCAGCCAGCTAATGCAACTTTAGTCAATGATGTGAATAATCCACATTAAAAAAAAACACAAACCGCCTAATAACCTTCCAGAGATGTCTACAAAAATTAATGTATATCCACATAATTGAAAATTAAAAGTGTTCCTGTTATCTTAAAGATAATATTTGCTTAGAAACATGTACAATCTAATAAGAGTTGAATACACTCATATATAACTCCCAAAAGTTATTCCAGTGGTTTATTAAATTATATAAATACAATCTCAGTATATGAGATTTTCCTCTACATTTATAGATTTTATTGCTATGCTAATATTTATACATTTCTAGGTCATTTTTCTACTATTGATGCTTGCCCATAAAATAAAATAGTTTAGGTGCACAACTAGTCAAGAATATGCATGATCTCAAGAAGCTATCAAAATATATTTTATGATATAAGTTCAACTCCTTTATGTTTTCAGAATTAAAACTAAAATAACTTATTCAAATAATATTTAATTTTTAGACAATTTTAAAGCAAATTAAAATTTTATTTGCATTTCCTAATTATAAGATGATAATCAACAACCATTTTCTTACCAATGCAGAATTTCTGAGCAAACTTATACAGGCAGATGAAATTCAGTGTTGTCTGCAATTCCTAGTAATTCTTGAGGTTTTTTTTTTTTTTGTATTGTAATTACTTCAATCTTGGTTCTGAATAGACAGTTATTTTAATGAATACAATAATGTTTGATGAACAAAAACAATTAAAACCTAGCATTTGTCTACTGTTAATAAATAAGAATGGTTCCCACAGCAATTTTTATTTAGTTTAACATAATCAGGAGTGATTTACTATAAATTCTACACCTCACACTATATGTTCATTATATATACAAAGTAACATGATTCCAAATGTTATCAATATATAAAGTCATTTATGCTGAGAATAAGATATATTTGATGAATACTAATTATCTATAACTAAAAACACCAACAAATTAAAAAAAATTAATAAATTGGACACAAGACTGTTAACAAAATAGAATTTAACAAGATTTACTGAAAAATCAGTATTTAGTATAAAATGTTCTCATTGTAAACAAGACTTGATTTATATCATATAATTCTTCATTTTTCACCCAAGTAATATCAGCGAAAATGATACTTCATAAAGCTATAAATTAAAACAATATAATAAGGCATCTACTATAATATCACAATTCTTTTAAAACCAACAATATTAAAAAATGCTACTATAATATCTTCTAGGTTGTAATCTATTATAACTTTGGACCTGATACAGAATAATTGAAGTCCCTGCATTGAAGTCAACTTTTGAAGAATTTTTGTATTTTTACACTATTTTAACATATAACAATAGATGCAAAAAACAAAAAGCAAGTTGAATTTAATAGTTAATGTAAGAACATGTTTATCTATATTAACCTCTTAACCTCAACTTAAAACTAGTTATATTTAGTATTATTTAAGTAATTCATTGCACATTAGTTTCTTAGCCTGAATAATTTAATAGTTAAATTTTCTTATAACGTATGATTTCCTTTTTTTTTTAAATATGTGTGAATAAAAAACAGAAAAAAGCATTTTCAAAAATAAAATTATATGAATTCTAGAAACTTAACAAATAAAACTAAAATGTTATGAAAAATAATGGATGTAGCTTATATATATATCAAATAAAAAAAATCTGTTTGGTATAAAATATAAAAAAATATTACAAGTTTTGTTTTTGGTTTTAAATGTTATTATAAAGAATCAAATAATATTTAAAAAAAAGTTATACCCAACAGGAAAATGTGCAACAACTGTCCTAAAGAGCTTTGCTACCACCCTGCATACTCGAAGATCCAAAATCATGCTACTCTTTAAAATAAGGGTGGACTGCCAAATCATTGCAGACAATATGTGCAGTAAGACATTTACAAAATATTCTAAACTTTCTGAATCATGGTTGGATTTTTCACTGATTTTAGTAAAGCACTGAACTAGAAGAATCATTTCTTCTAATGATGTTCTATCTAAATAAATGCAAAACATATCACATATAATCAATAATTGAATTTTAAAAAAATCTTAATCTAAGGTTATACAATTTACAGTTTGTAGTTTTAAAAAAATTCATAAAAATTCTAATCAATAATAAAGTATTTAAATTTATGAACTTTACCATTTTCAATTAAACAATTTAACAAAGTAGGAGTAACAACTTTAATTAGAGATACATGGTGAGAAATGATAGCAATTGAATCCAGAATACCGGAAAACCTCTCTCGGGTGATTACAGTAATCCCTATAATAGAAAATCCATATTTTGTAATAAAAATTAACTATATATTCATCTAGAAGCAATAAATATAATTAATTACTAAAATTAAAAAAAACAAACTACAATGTAACCTTGCAGAAAAATAGATACAAAACAGATAGTGGGGTACAAACACAAAGACAGAGAGAGGGAAAAAAAAACCCAAGAATACTGAAAATTAATAAAGTAAAAAGAAGCTTATAGATAGAAAATGTAAAACAGAAGCTAAACAAAAATAAAATTAAAGATTGGTAAGATATGAGCATACAGTAAACTAAAGACAACAAACTCCACACTTCGTTTTAATAATGGATTGCAGATAAAAGCCATAATATCTTGAATAATAGATCTTTATAATTTATCTATCACTTTATTGAAAATATAAATAAATAATGAAAACAATTAATTATGATCACTTAGGATAAATAAAGATCTCAAATATATAATTATAATATACTGTACATTAAAAGATTGCATAAAGAAATTTGATGTTAATTAAAAGTTGTTCGATTCCTATTTGAGGCATTAAAGGAACTAGCAAAGAAAATTCCTAGTGTTCATTTCATAGACACAGTAAGTTTACTGGTTTATTACTAATAAACATCACATGATCACCATTTCTTATGCTTGCTTATAACTTATTAAAACAGGCAAAAACTCACTATACGTTATAAGCAAGCATAAGAAATGGTGATCATGTGATGTTTATTGACTTAAAACCAATCCTGCCTAATAGGATATTGGTATCTATGGTTATTAAAGAACCAAATACACCAAATGTATGGGTACTGAATTGAGTTCAGACCTATATGATTATATAAGTTGATGGATTGAAAATATTAAGATGTTTTCAATTTAAGACTCATAGTGTTATAGTTAAGTAGAGATAAAAAGTGGCTGCTGGAGGGTTACATTAAATCCTAAGGTCTAGGTGCAGTGTTCTCAGATCTAAGGCTCCTCATTGACGAAGGCCACAGGCCAGAAACTAGTCTGGGGATATTGGATGAGTAGGCACTAGAAGGGGATTTTATGCACAGGCCTTCTGGCATCCATTGATTACTCTAGCTTGCAGTGTGGCAATGCGTATAGTGAGTTTTTGCCTGTTTTAATTTGGTTTATTACTTGCGAACATTAAGGTAATTGAAATGTCAAATGACTTTTATGAAAACAGGATAAATGTAGATGCAAGTGACACTTTTTTTTAGATATTTACAATCATGAGAGACAAAACTAAATTAAGATACTTTTCCAAGAAGTCTGAAAATTTGTTAGCCAAAGCAGAAAGAGAATTCTCCTGATTATTGACCCAGACTGCTATTCAATGATGGCTTTTCATTTAGATTGCAGATCACATCCAAATAAATAAAAAAAAGCATGAACAAGAAAAAGATCTGCCAAATATTTAATAAGATATGGAGTTTATGAAGTTAGAAGAGGGAAAGACAATTAATTAACAAAATAGAAATGTACTTTATTATAAAAGCACAATTATTGGAAACACGAGGAAAATATAATTCATTATAAGTAAAAATTAGGAAAATAATATTCTGAATATTGATGATATAACAGAAAAAGTGGCAACTTACTGGACAATACCAACTGCAGATAATTCAGGTTTATGCAACAAGTTCTCATTATGATGAAGAAGTGGAAGATCTTTATATGAATGTACAAAATGCTTTTGATCAGAACAAACATTTTAAAATCTGAGAAACTTTAATGCTTCTATTGGTAAATAATTGGAAGATGTATTATGAATAAATTTGGTTATATTGATAGAAATGAGAAAGAATAGAGACTTGTGGAATTTACAAAAAAAAAAGAAAAACTGAACTTTATGAATTCTTTTTTTTTTTTTTTTTTTGAGAAAAAGGCTATGTGAAAATAAATTTGGAAGCATACAAAAAATGTACAACAAAATTGGATTATATTTTGACTAACAAAATACTTATTTTGAGATTGTAATCTTCTTAATAGAAGTGATCCCCAGTTAGTGAGAAGGAAGGTACATATTAATGAAAAACTAAAGAAATGAAAACTATTATGAAAAATAATATAATTAACAATCCTAACTTTGAAAGACACACCAATGAAATCAAATTAGACCTTGCAAGTCATTTTAAAATAATAACAGATTTTAAAGATGGTTCGAACTTGAATGAAATTAATAAGAAGATATCTGATACACTATTAAAACTTCAAAACAGATAGCTAGTATTAAAAAAGCAGCAATATATTATGAGTACATTTTTTACTAAGATAAAACAATGTATGAAGAAAAAAAATAATAAAAAATAATAATCCATTAAGAAATATTGAATATTTAGTTATGTAAAATAATACAAAAAATAATAATGGTAATGTTGTAAGAAAATGTAATTGTGAACTCACAAAAAAACTATAGAATAGAATAAAAGTCTCAAAAGTGTAAAATAACATCTTATCATTGGAAGAAACGCTATTTCAGCAATAAGAAGAGATGGAACTATTACTAAAAAAAAAAAGTGGTATCTTAAAATGTGCAGATTTTCTGAACTGTCTAATATTTCAAATGAAGAAATGAGACATGCAATTAAATTTATTAAAAAAAGAAATAATTCCAGGTAATGATGGAATTATTATTGATATTTTAAAAGAAATAGGTGAAGAAAGAAAAAAAAAAGTTGGCAAAACTATATACTAACAGCTTTAATTATAAATAGTATTTAAGCAATTTAGTATATCACTATGTTAGTTAAAATAAAAAATAATCAAATGATTAGATAATCAAGGGATCATGTGACATTCAAGCAATGGAAATGACTGGTTGAGTTTCAATCCATAATCTTTAGCGTTTAAGTCCATCAATCTACAAATAAAAATAATCCATACATATATTTGATTACCAAGAAAACATTTTTTTAATATTATCTAATTTTCTGGAGTCATTTTCTGAAAATTATCATAAACATCATTTTATTTTTTCCACATTAAATTTTATTTACTGATTTTTATTTTTTTAGTGCTTTAACTCAAGACTTTTATTTATTTGGGTCAAATCTCAAAACTGTTTTAACATACTTCTAGATAGATTTTCTTCAAATTTTGAGCAAGTGTTCAGTTTCAATACTTCAGGGTTATCCAGCCTAATATTATTCGCAGGCCACATTTCAAATTGCATTTAAAATAGTCAGGTAAGTTTTGAGGTATTGATGGTGCAATATTTTTTAAATAGACACTTTCATTTAATTTAAGGAAGAAATTTTAGATGCATTTGAAGTTAATTAAGATAAAAAAAAAAAAAAAGAAGAGTAGTCTTAATTTCTCTTTGAATTGTTTACACAAAGCTTTCTTTTTTAAACTGCTGCCTTAATAAAAACAAAAACATTGTAACAAATTTTTTAAATGCTTCTACTTTAAACTTACTAATACTGAAAGAATATTTTTTACATTCTCATGTTTTTTGTTTTTTTTGTACAATTGAATGCTATACATGATTTTGAAAAATTGAAGTGATAGAGGGATAGACTTATTCACAAAAAGTCATTTGCAAAATATCCAAATATTAAAAAATATAGTTTTTTTTAAAATGCTTTTGTATAATTTGAAGACTTAATGCACTAAAAAGCAAAAAAATAATTATTTTTTTTAACTACATAACAAAAGTATGGGGTGTTCATAAACTAATTAATTCAAGCACTAATAGAGCAATTAGACTGATCACAAATTGTATTGCTTAAATTAATTAATTTATAGATGACCATACTTTTATTTAGTTATATATAAACAACCAAAATTATGATCCAAAAAAATATTTTTAAGAAATATTATTTCTTTCTTTTTTTTATGAATTATATAATGTTTACTAATGTCTGTTTTCTTGATAACATCAATATGTATTATGTGTCAACATTTTCTGAAATAACAATGGCTTGGCACACTATTTCAATGCTATATGATAGCATACCTGATAGAAGGTCTTCTGGAATTATCCCTAGCTTATAGATAGACTTGATATTTTTTTTTAATCCTGTTGCTGATTCTGGGTTTTTTTTGTAATATCAATACCAGCCCTAAAATATGCTGCCTATAGCAATCTTGTCAAGCTTTATAATAATTCATTATATGCTTTTCGCAGTTTACAGCAATTTGCAATAAATGTAGGATGAATATAAATATATGGAAAAAATTTTAAAATATAAAAATAAATGGGAAAAGTAATATATAGGCAGAATACTGTTAATCTACAATGTATTTTATGATCACTATCTTAAATTATATTAACATAAAGCTACTGATTGCTTAAATAATATTTTTAAATTTAATTTTGGAATAAACACACATTGAAAAAATAATAAGCATAATACAAAAAATAAATTAATGAATACAGCACATAAATTTAAAAATGAAAAGGAAAAAAAAATCCAATAAGCTGTATTTTATTCACGATGGTAAATGGAGAAGAAAAACAAACCACTTAATAAGCTAATATGCATATAAAAGTATAGATAGTAAAAATTAATTTTTACTTAGATTTTCAGCAGTATAACAAAGAATATGATATCTATTGCTGAAATCAAAAAAATTTGCAAATACAGAAAAGAGTAATTCAAATTACCTTCATTTACCTATATTATGAATGAGTACTAATTGGGAAAGAAGTCTCAGTTAATGCTTTTAGATAAAATGAGAACTGTAATGGTAAAAATGCTTTTACTAAAGGAAAATAAGTTGTTTTATAAATTAATATGCAAGAATTTCGATGATTTCAAAAAAGAAAAACATTGTAGGTTTCTAAAATACTAGTTTGAATATAAGTGCATTCTTACTAAGAGGAAAAAATTAAATTGTATATTCTTACAAAAAATATTTTGGACAAAATTAAAAAAGTAAATATAGTAATGGTAGATGATATTATCAATTGAAGCGTAAAGCAAAATAATAGACGGACAGAGCAATCTGAGATGATGTGTGAAGCCTGCCTGATAATAGATAAAACATCAAAGTCCTAAAATAAAAACATTAAAATGATTTAATGTTTCAAAAAAAATAAATAATTACATTTCTGAAATTTTGGAATAAAAATTTAATCCCTTTCCCCTTATTTAATTTGATTTTTTATATTTAAATACTATTAGATTTGGCATTTCAAAAGAAATGTCTATACATTGAAATGACAATGACATTTTAAAAAAACATTGCTTAGAAACAGACATTTATGATACAGTTACCTACAACTGTGTAGCTTTATTTATGTAATATATCTATTTTAAAGTTCACTCTTTAATGGACTTCTGACTACATGTGTTTGGAAACTCATTCATAAAAAATAACTATAAAAAGTTGTCTAGAAATAATACTACATAACTATCCTATCATTGTTAAAGATAATTTATTTAGTTTGAAAGTTATTCTAATATTTTAAGATGTAGAACAAAAATGAAAGTGGACGATTGTTTTATAAGTTAGTTAACTACTCATCTCCAATATTATTTCAGAAAAAACCAGGCTTCAGTGTTCTCATTGTAATTTGCACTGCATTCAAATCACTATAAAGTGATTAATCTATTTAGTAAGCATAATTATGACATTATTATTTATTAAGTACAGTATTATCAATAAATTACACATTTTGATTAAATCTGTTACAATTGTTAATATCCATGAAAAATATGAGCACAGATTTATAATAAAACTTGATGCAATATATATATATATACACACACAAAGGGGGGAGGGCATTAAATCCAAGTAATCAAGTATGGATATTTATGTCTTTGTATATTACGTATATGTTATACTATGTATTACACACAAAATAATAACTAAATACAAAAGCAACATCCACTCATTCCCAAAACATGCATCAATTAAATCTCAAGCAGTAGACTATTTGATAATATGGTTAGTCCCAAAACTCAAGATATAATGCTGCCCTGATTTTTCTAATATTAAAAAATCCATCTTAAAATCATAGTCTCAAAGAGTTATATTTTTCTCTCTAGAAGAATAATCATTGTAAATAAAATAAAAAAGAATGTAAACTGTTAAATAAAGTCTATCTATCTTGGCTCCTGATACTTCATTAATATAATCAATTCTACTTCTCTACTGTCCTAAAAAAAGCCTATAAATGCCACATTCATTTCCTATACTCTATACCCACACTGACAAAAAAAAAAATTAAAATTCAATGATAACCTTTCTTAATTTCTTGTAAAAAAGCTGGTAACACTGTTGATGATAAAATCATATGATGCTTCTCCTTCAAATAAGTTAATGATTTTGCACTTTCAAACCTAGAAAAATTATTTACTGTAAGTATAATATCATATTTAAGATCATAATTACATTATTACACTAGTATTAACATCTCTTATAGATAAGGATTAACTACTATTTATAAATTATAACAAATATAATCATTCAGAATATGAATATACATTAAAAGAAAAAAAAAGTTAATTTCATTCTTTTATATCCCATACATTTTTTGAAAACTGAAACACAGAGGCAAGTGCTTTTCTGAAGGTTTGTGATTATGACATTTTACTGTTGTTGATCTAATTGAATAAGTTTTTTTTTTTTTAATTGTAATTATTCTTCTATTATACATAACCAGCTCTTGAGATAAGTTTGAAGCCATAACATCATAAATTGATATATTTTCATTAAAAGCTGAATAAATGTGAATAAATCTGCTGAAATAGGCATATATTAAACATTTTTTATTAAATATCTTAGAATAGTGATAAGGAGACTTATAAAAAAACATTAAACATTTCTCTATAAGGAATATTTTACATAGTAAGAACTGTCAATGAAAAGATGAAATATTAGAAATCAAAAAGAATATCCATTTCATTTTTAAATGCTTGTCTAGAGTTAGATAATAAATTTATAAAGAATTTTTCAACAAATTAACAAAAAAAAAAAGCCATTTATATTTGTCTCTATCAAATAATAAAGTCACAAAAGCTTTCTATAAGTTAAATATTTGAGAGATAGCATTAACTGCCTATTGGTGATAATAATTTCATTCACATAAGGAAAACAATAAATATTTTTCTCATTTAACTATTTGTATAATCTATATAAACTGTTAAGTCAGGAAGTAATAACCTATAGTCAATATTCAAGCAAAATTTAGCTATATACATAATTATTATTGAATACAATGTTTAACTTTAAGTGGAATACATAAGCTTTAAGTATTAACAGATCTAATATCTGTAAGTATATTTAAGTGATGCTGTAAAATTATATCAATTCCATCCAATCTGGGTCACTAGTCTTTTTGATACCTTTGGCAAAACTATCTGCTTCATGATTCCTATTTTTTTTAAACTTCCTTTCCTTAAAGTATGTCTCACTTTAAAGCGTTTTATTTATTTCTTGATTGCATTCTTCTTGACCATTCATTTTTCATGTTTTTATATTGTATTAATCAGGCTTCTATATACATAGGAAGGAACATAATAAAACCAGTCTCCAATGAAAGTCGAGTTCTATAAAGTGCACTGAAAATAATTTATTATTGACTGAATTTCCTGAATTAGCCCAATGTTATCAAAGCTGTGCAAACTTACTGGGATTATATAACCTCTATTCTGTAACCTTGAAATAAAAAAGATTGCAGCATTTCTTGGTGTAAATGCAAAGTGTGATTAAAGAGCTACTATCAGTTTTATATTTCTGAATATATATTTTGCTTATCAACAATAAAGGGATTAACAATCTATGAAGCATCCATAGCTTTCCTATCTAGTGCAAAATGGTAGATAGTTAATCCTTTTCATGTAAGGTCGATTATCCAATATATCTTCACCAATTTGTATAATATGAGTATAACATGATCTATAGTTTTATCTTGAAGATTATTATCAAAATATATACTGTAAAAAATTATATTCAAAAGTTTAATCAACTGATCTGGACTATTAGACTAAAATACAAACATTAAAGGCAAATATGTATTTCTGCTACTATCAATCAACAACTATTACTAATATTAAAAAAAGAAAAAATCTTTAAAACAAATTACTAATAATAAATAACAAACTTCAATAATAATAAATGTATTGTGAATATTCAAAATAATATATAAATTCTAAAGTTTCAAGTTTATAAAAAGAATAATAAAAAGTTATTAAGATGCTAATTGATATATTAGCTCAATTGCCTTTTTTAAAAAAATTAATAAAGACCATGAAATTTAAAGCATTTATAAATCAGTAGTTATGTTACAATTTAATGATACTTAATGTTGTTTTGGAAATAAAAATATTACATAATTACTCCACAGATTTACAAATTGAAAAAAATTGCTATAGATCTTAAATTGACAATTTTACATTTAGACTTTTCTTTTTTTATACATATTTAACAAGTTTCCCACTTTTATTTATATTATGTGATATGTACTGGGCCAGGCTTTCAATCAATAGCTACACACTCATATATTATTGTTTAAATTAAATACACACAAAAGTTTAACAACACAACAATGAGTTTATTTACAAATAATAATGTATAACTTAGTAATACTGATTAGTAGACTCAACTAGTGACTGGCTGATCGAATTCAGTAACAAATACTATTAATCATTGAAAAGTTCAAAAATATAGAGAAAAACTCTATTTCTACATTTTAAAAGTCCTTCTTTAATACCTATGTGCTTTATTATTTGCATTAATTTTCACTAGCAATTTTAGTAAGCACCTTACTGCTCACACACATTTCTGATTCAATCTAATTAAATTTGACTATCTCTTTTCTTCTGTACTACCTGGTCTGCAATTGCACTTTCTGTATTGCACATGTTCATTTTGTTCCACTAGTATCATTAGTCTATTTTTTCCCTCTTCATTAGAAATTCTGCAGGCATTTTTAACAACTCTGTTAACTTGTATATTGTTATACAATTACTGCTATGCAAATTAGAATATGGAGGTTACTTGCAGTTTGCTTAATTCTATTTTTCTGTATATCATTATTTCTAGAATAATGCAATACTGCCTACATTAATCAGCTTTGCATATACACACACACACATATGTATAACTTTATTAAATAAATCATAAATCAGTAAATATATAGCAATACCTACTGTGTACTCTAGAAATAAATAAATTTAGCTACAAATATAATCTTGCAATTTTATTGGTTTTTTTCATATTCCGGCTTTTCTAGAGAGGTCTTTCTTCTTCTTTACAGAAAATCGTTTCTTCATGCTATAATTCACCATTTTGTACAGCAGGTACATTCTGTGAGTCTCGGCTCGAAAATTTCTCCTCTATGTCTATTTTGGTGTTGATAGATGCATTCATTTTAATGTCTTTATTCTTTTCTACAGAAATTTTTATTCAAATATTAGCCGAATGTACATTATCATTCTTATCCTCTATCAGCTCAATTACATGTTCTTTTATATAATTTATATGCCATCTTATAATTCTATTATCCTCTAGTTTTATTTCCCATATTTGTGCAGACAATATTTTACTTATTTCTCCAGGTATCCATTTTCCTTTAGCGTATCTTTTATCCAGATAGTAAAGTTTGACATTTTCACAATTTCTTTTTAATTTTTTCTGGAATTATAACAGATATGTGTCCTTACATGGCATTTCAAAAGTAATTCTGATGGGGTTTTCCTCATAATGGAGCTTGGCATGAAGTGCTGGTAAAACATTACTGTTGTTAACACTTCGTGAATATCAGCATACTTCATCCTATTAAGTGTGCATTTCATTTCACAATTTTAGTTCTCTCTAAAACATCCATCATTACTTGACTATTAAAAATGACTTTTCCTATTCTAAATTTTTCAATAATCACATATTAATAATTTTGCCTATTCAACTTATCTTTTTCATTTAGTTACAATTTTTATCCAGTTTCTCCTCCACATAAAGCTGCATAGCATAATGAGCAGATAAAGGCATCTTTTAATGGATTAATCATTGAAATTTCAGTATTTGTGCATTTTCCTGTCAGCAAGCTTGGCAGAATTTTTTTTATAATAAATATACAGTTTCAGGAGCATACAAAAATGTTTACAAAAAAATGGCTGATAAAAAACAAACATCGTATTTAATATTTAACTTTATTATTATTTTTTAAAAAAAAAAACATTTCTGCAAAAATTATAATACTGTATTTCCATTTTATTTATTATTATTTTTTGTATTAAGTCAACTTATTAATATAAAAATAAAATAGAAATGTAAAGTGTCATTATGTAGACTTTTTTAATCTAAAAATAAATAAAAAATACATGAAACATCTTTAAATGCATTATTTATAAAGGATGATGATATTTGATTAGTTTTAATATAAACATATATTGGCGATTACATTTTATATTTACCTTTTATTTATTATCATTAATTATAGTTAATTAGAATAATTCCACTTTATTTATTAATATATAAAAAAAATAGAAACATAAACATTATAATATAAATATAAAAAAAATTCAAATAAATTTTCTGAATGGAATTTATAATCAATATATTATTTTTTTAAAATTTAACAACTGGCACATATCTGGTAATAAAAAAATGGAAAAAAAAGCTTCTATGGACTTGAAACTGTATAATTATAAAAAATAAAAGACTGCCAAGCTTGGTAGACAGGAAAACACACAAGTACCGAAATTTCTTTATTGTAATCATATAATCTATTTGCAATTCATTTGGATCATAAAATACTTCATATTTTGTAGCATTTCATGCACCTAGTTGCCATGATTAAAGCACAAAGTTCAATTATTCTTCTCTTTCACTTTCCTTGCATATCTTCATATAATCATATATATATATTGCTTATAACACTTCTTTCGTATACACTTCAATCAAACAAATTTTCATAAAAACTGCTGGACAGTCGAAACTGTAAGAAAAATAAGGAAGTTTTCAAGAAAATTTGTTTGCATTGAAGTGTATATGAAAGAAGTGTTATAAGCACAAAGTTCAAGTCTGTGTCAAATAAACCTTATAAATTTTTTCAGGTTGTAAACAGAATTCAGAATTTTCTTTCAGGTAATCCAATTAGTCATTCAATTATTAGGAGTAAATGCACACTAGATATTCAGTTATTGGTCAGTAAATAGATATTTAACCATTACAAATTAAACATTTAAAATTTAAGATTCTAATATAATCTGATGGGGATAGGTGTCATATTTAAATAAGACTGAACTCATGATTTACCTTTAATATTTGAATACAAGTATAATGTATATACTGAACTTTAGATATAATTAGAGAGGATTTGAACACAGAGTTTCAAGCTACCTTCAGTTATCCACTCCATCTTATATAACCAACACACATGACCACATACATATAAAAAAGTTAAATGATCTCCAATATACATATTTTTTGCTGAACCAACTCTCAATACTTGGTCCAGATCATCATCTCCCACACATATGTGTGGAAAATGATGACCTGAATCAACTGATTTGTGGAAGATGATGATCTGGACAAACTGATGAGTGTTGATTCAGCACGAAATACTGTATATTGAAGATCATTTATCTTTTTCGTATGTATGTGGTCATGTGTATTGGTTACATAAGATGAAGTGGATAGCTGAAGGAAGCATGAAAGTCTGTGTTCAAATCCCCTATAATGATTTATCTTTATTATTAATAAATTCTCTCAAAGCTTTTTTACCTATGACCCTTTGTGATTCATTTAATTTATAACTTCATTCACTAAGCCTTTCCAATTTTTACCTTCTCTCTAGCCTTTATATTTTCTCGTATCAAAGCAAAGTATCATATGACTCATCAATAATGAAAAACTTACTTTTGTCAAATAAACAATTTCTTCCATTATTTTTTTTTTTTTTAAAAAAAAAACATTTTTTAAGATAATAATCTTATACAACTAAGTGATTATGAGCATGGTCCTATGGTATCATGATTATTCTTTCTATTTAAGCATGAATGCTCACTTATTTAAAATAATCATATTCACTTTTAAAAAAATACAAACAATTATTCTAAATAGTAATATTACAACTTTTGAAAAATGCTAAAACTGGGGGAAAAATATTATCATCATCATTAACATTATGAATAATTACCGTATTAGAGAGTCATCTGTGCTGACAATAATTTTTTGTAGGTGATTCACCATCTGATCTAATACATAATTATCCAAGTCACAATTCAAATTAAAAACTGCTCCCAAGATTTGGACAATTATGATATGAAGTGGAGAAAATGGTTCATTTAATATTACAATAACTTTGGTAATTAGATGCTTGCAGTTATCACATAATGGTGTAACATCTATGAATACAAATAAATACATACATAAACACAGATAAAAAATTATACAACATATCAAAGTATTTTTAACATCGTCCTTTATGGATAGGCCATACTTATATATAAGTATATAACTAGAGAATATTGAGTACAATACAACAATCAATTAAATTTGGGCATACTAACTAAAACTATCTAGTAATCACATGAATGTTTGTGTTTAAAAAAAAATCAAAAGCGGATCTTTAAAAAATATATAAACATGTAAAACATATTCACCAAAGATATATAGCAAAGTGCCACCTGCAAAATAAAATATGAATTAACATAAATTAAGTTCACTAAGCTTCTATTTCACCTATTTATTGAAAAGTTAAATAAAATATTAGATAGTAGAACTTTCAAGTTCATCTTTTCTATTATATATTATGATCTTCAGATTACTGATAAGAATTATAATTCTTACTTGATAAGAATTAAAAGTTTGTGCACAGTATTGTTGTGACTAACAAGCAATACCTCAAATAATGTAGAACAAAAATTTTTTTTCCATATTTTAAAATACATAAAGACATTATTTTTCTTATCAGTATAATGAAATTTCTAGCAAGATGTGTCTCAATGAAGTTTAGGGCTTGGCATAACTAAGTTTTTTGGTATTGTATTATATCTTAGTAAGAATAATTTAAATATTATATTGATAAAGCAATTATTAGATTTTTACCGCTTTTTAGTAGTTGTTTTGTTGACAACCACGCCGCGGAATGGCGCAATTTCTGTACTAAAACACATAATAATGCCTTTACACGGCCGACATTTCGCAGCCGTGTTTATGTGTAATTCAACAATTCTACTGTACTACACATTACAGACCGCTTGATCACATCGCATTAAATTATTTATTCCGAATCGCACACTTCACACTTTTTTAGGGTGTAGTGTGAAGGTGTGTTAAATTAAAGTAATGAAAATTTCTTATTTTTACTTTAATTTTTATTTTATATTTTTTGAAATCACGTGATTGAAGTATTTGATAATTAACGGACTGTTTAGGCATTCTGTAGTGAAATTTGGATGTGCAAAACATTGTACAAAGGTATGTTTGTATGTAGTCGTAAGTAGTTAACGCGTCAAGTACATTTAATCGAGAACCTCCATGAGAAAATAATAACGGAAAATGCAGACGTCGTTCGATTGTGCAATTTACCAACAACAGAATGTGATGCAGTGGCCTTTTTTGCAAAGCAAAAATGTACTTCCAAATTCCAAGAAATGCAAATATGGAATGTCAGTGAAATTGAGGATCGTAAAAAGTACCTGTCAGTTTAGATGTTCCGCTCGTTCATGCAGTCAAACTGTTTCCATTAGAAGTCTCACTTGGTTTGACGGCTCCAGAATACCGTTGGTTAAAGCTATACGTCTAATATATTTCTGGAGCCGTGAACACCTAACTGTCAAAGCTGTACAGAAAGAATTGGGTCTAGACAAAAATGCCATTTTGCATTTGACCAATGGTCTGCGCGAGCTGTGCTCTGAGAGTTTGTCATCTCGACCGTGCTGTCAAATTGGCAGGCCCGGTTTGATAGTTGAGGTTGATGAAACTCTCTTTAGCCAGAGAAAGAATCACCAGGGAAGAGTACTACCTCCACAATGGATTTTTGGCAGAGTGTGCCGAGAGACACGCGAATGTTTTCTGTCGTGCGTTCCTTGCAGATCTGCGTCCATTCTTTTGCAGGCTGTGAAAGATAATATCAAATCCGGATCGACTATCTTCTCAGACTGTTGGAAGGGTTACAAGACTGATGATCTTGAGGCGGCTGGGTTCCACCATCTGACAGTCAACCACACTTACAACTTTGTGGACCCTTCCACAGGAACTCACACCGAAAACATTGAGCAATCTTTGGGGCCTGCTAAAGTCTTGCAACAGGAAACAATGGGGAACTCACAGAAAATATCTGTTCAATTACATGGCCGAATTTATTTGGCGGCGTCTCCACAAAGATGAAGATGTTTTCCTGGCCATACTTGCAGAGATGTCTTTATCACAGCACGTCAACACACAGTAGGTATCTTGAATTATTTTATTTGTTCATATTATTTGGGAAAAAGTTTATTTAAAAATTCTTTTACGTTGTTTTTGTAAATAGAAAAAAAGTTATTTTTACAATTTTTTTAAGTTTTGACTGAAACTAAAAATTTGAAAAGTTATTTTTCATAGTTTTAATATTTGATGTTATTTGATTAAAAATGAGTTTTAAAGTTTGTTCGTGTTATTATTAAACCTTTCTAAAGTTGTTTATCTTTATGGCAAAACAAAAAAATTCCTAAAAACTTTTATTTTTGTCGATGATATTTTTTAAAGAAATGGGCAAGTAAAAAAAAAAAAAAGCCCTCTAAGTTTTAACTTTGTTGTTTTGTTTAAAACCAAACCAAAAAATGTTATTAAAATTTGCAAATGTTATTTTTAATAGTTTATTAACTTGTTGATCTTACTTCAAAGAAATTTTTATTAGGCTAAACAAAGGTTACATTTTATAAAAGGACAATATTAAAGAAAAAAAAAGGTTATACAATTGGTTTTTAAAAGAGACTGATTGTTGTGAGAGTTTTTGTTATGTTAAGTTTTTAGGAAACTGGAATAACTTCCAAGTCTCCTCTATTAAGAATTTTAAAGATAGTAATTGATCTCTTGATTTTATCTTTTGCATAGATTAACAAGAAGCATGAGTTTTGATCTGGTTGAAGCTGGGTATGCATTAACTAACAACTCATGTGCCAGATTGAGTCAGTGATAAAAATTAAAAGTCTTATTATAGGTAATTATACATTCTATTTGAGATTTTATTCTTATAATGGGGGGGGGGGGAGGAGGAGTGAAGCTTAATAAGTTTTATTTTTGTTAATGTTAAGTTTATAAAAAAAACCGTTAATCCAAAAAAAAAAGGCCACAAAATTTAAAATTTGTTTGTGTAAATTATTTGTGTAACCAAAAAAAAAAAAAAAGCTTAATAACTTTGAACTTGTTGATAACTGTTTTTTAAAAAAGCTGTAATCCAAAAAAAATTTGTTTGTGTTATTTATTGATGTCACCAAAAAAAAAAAAAGCTAAATAACTTTGAACTTGTTGATAATTGTTTTTTTTTTTAAAAAAGGCATTCCAATAAACTTTGTTTGTATTATTTATTTGTGTATCAAAAAAAAAAAAAAACAGCATTCCAAAAAAAAGCCTACTAGGTTTAAAGTTCGTTTGTGTGATTTATTTGTTACATTTTCATTTACCATTGTCAAACTCTCTACACTCCCAACCTCGTTGCCATCCATTTCTGCTAAATACACTAATGAATGTTACTAAACATCCTCGAAACTAGAGATTATCTCTAGCACAGATATATATACTTTAAACCTCAATTAAATCTTAATATATCTGATTTTTTGAATTTACCACACACGGAATTAGTCACCTTTCTCTATCCCGTACGTAATATCTTTATAGATATAATAAATCTCCATACTTTTTGATTTATTTATGTAACCAAAAAAAAAAACAGCTTAATAACTTTGAAGTTTGTTTTAAAATGGTAAAAAAAAATGTTATTTTTACAAATAAAAAAGTGTCATAACTTTTAAAAAAAAAGTCTACTAAGTTTAACTATTAAAAAAAAAAAAAGCCTACTAAGTTTCAAGTTTGTTTGTGTGCTTTATTTGTCTTTAAAACTGTGTTACTGCATAATTTTGATATTTTTTTAAAAAAACGGGAATACAAAAAAAAGGCCAACTAACTTTTGCATTTGTTTATGTTCTTTAACGGCGTACAAAACACTGTAACTTCATCATTTTGTTGAAGCTACTTTTTTAAAAAAGCCGCTAGTCAAAGCACAAATTTAACAATATACCGTAGAATTTTTACTATATATTGATTTTATTTTATATTTATTTATTATTTGTTGATGTTAATAAAAATAAATGTTTACAAAAAATATAATAAAATTTGTATTTAATTTATTTTTAAATAAAAAAAAAAACTTCAAAAAAAAGTAATTCAAAATTCAAAAACAAAACCTGCAATTCAAATTGAAGAAAAAAAAGGCCTGGGAATGTTCATAATCTATATTTTTTTAAAAAAAACCGACATCCCGCTGCATGGTTGTCAACAAAACAACTACCTAAATAATAAATAACTCAGATTATATGTAAGTGAACAGAAAGCAATTGAAGCTTCCAATGATTTATATAATATAAACACACCAAAAGACAGATGATACCACCTATTTTTAGCATTTGTTTTTATATATGCTTAGTTTATTTATCTAATTTTAAACAAGGAAGTAAATTCGATCTATTGATTATATATATTTATAGAGTAAATAAGAATCATTATTTAAATATTCACCAGGATCAAAGCCAAGAACTCACTAGAAGCTTCAGTTATTTCCTGTTTAGTTACATATAATCTGAGCTATTTAATATTTACAGGTATTAGAATGGAGTTTTCATTTCATATTTATAGATTATTTAAACTAAAGCTCAGCTTTGATCCTCTAAATATTAAAATGATGATTCTTATCATTTACTCTATAAATATATATAATCAATAGTTCAAATTCAATCCCTCATTTAAAATTAAACATAAATAAACTAAACATATATAAGAACAAATACTAAGAGACAATTGGTATCATCTGTTTTTTGGAGTGTTTATTTATGTTATATAACTCATTGGAAGCTTCAGTTGTTTCCTGTTCAGTTATAAAATACACATATTTTGTATTAAAATATGTTATGAATTTAATTTTTACATGGACATACATATTTCTCATAAACAAAACTTAATTAGTTACCTTAAATTAATTATCAATTTTCTTATGTAGATAATAATCATCTATTGAGTTTTAATTCCAATATCTATAATTATGATACCATGATTCCTCTCTTAATGCTTCATTAAATAAATCTTAACCTCTTGAGATCATAATAAAGAAATAAGAAAAATCTTTCTAATTTATTACCTGAAAGTTTATAAACTGAGATTTACTTAAAGGAAATTATATGTAATGAAAAATATAACTAAATTCACAAATAAACAAAATTTTAGAATTAGCAATAATCAATGTTTGTTTAGATTTCAACTATTTAAATTCAGCATATATTCAAGAAGGCTTTTTTTTTTTCAGATTTAAGTGCTTTTACTTAGTATAATGAATGTTTGTGGAAATTTTTCAGACATGTGCACTTATGTAGCTCATGGAATAAAATATAATAACTGAAAATGATAATATTATACATTTGTTTTAATTTGATCGAGAAGAAAGTTTCTGAAGCAGGGTTATTTTGAAAAATCATTTTCTTTCTCTTTTCTTTGAAAAAATAGTTTCTTTTGAACCAGTTAGCAAGTTTGTAGGTTGAAAATTTGATATTAACAAAAATATTTAAAATGGAAAGCTTCTTTAAACTGAATATTTTGCAGTCATTAATAATGGCAAGATTTCCTTTCTCTTTTCTTTGAAAAAAAGAAATTTCTTTTGAACTGATTAGGAAGTTTGTAGGTTGAAAATTTGATAATATTAATAAAAAGATTTAAAGTTGATAGCTTCTTTAAACTGAATAATATTCAGGCATTAATAATGGCAATATAGTTAAACTAAATTTGCTTCCTGACAATTGTGGATTCATCATTTCTATTTGCCATTAGATTTATCTGTGAATCATTCTTTCAAGTTTGAGACTGAAATGGTGCTGGACAATTTGCTTATTTTTCCCTCCTTAGACATATATAATATTTATTGAAACTTACAAGTTAGTACAAAAACAATCTACTGAATTAATAAAAAAAATTATTAAGCCTTTTATAATTTTCAAGCATTTCCTGGGATAGTTTAACTCAGGTCATGTGTTTACATATAACCAACTTATTATTTTAAGCACTGTAATGTTCAGATTAATCCTTTTACTACTTAGAAATATTTTCAAAGACTTTGCCATCTTCAAAATCAATTTTTACAAATCCTCTGAAGCTACCAAATCTCCAATTTCACATCTTCTATAAAATTTTCTAAATATAGTTTTCATTTCCTTTGCAACTATTGTAATAGATTTAGATAACACTGAATTATTTAGCTCAAAACAACTTTATATAAAATATTTCTATCTTAACTTTTAATATTAATTGATTTCAAAGACATCTTTTGATATTTAATAGTGAATATAATTTAATAGTGATTATAATTTACCATATATTCATCTAGACAACTATGTATTCATTCAAACAATACATTTTATTATATATATATGATCACTAGATGGAGTTTACCAATAGCTCTAATCATGAAGCAAAAAAAAGAAAGAGATTGATAAAGAAATTAACAGTATTTTCATATAATAAAGTTGCAGTAGCAGGGTTAACATATGGTAATGATGCATTACGTGTTAGTAATGGGGTATTAAATTACTTAGAAAAAGTTCAAAGGGAAGTAGGAAGACATGCATTGGATGCAGATATATGGACAGCAAGGGAGGCAATTCAAGAAGAAATGGGATGGTCAAGTTTTCATATGAGAGATGCAAAAAGTAAAATGAAAATGTTTGGTAGATTGCAGTTTATGGATAATAAAAGAATAGCCAAGATAGTATTTAATTGAGTTATGAGTAAAGGGCAGGCAACAAGATGGATGAGAAAGGTAATGTGGTGTGCAAAAGATTTGGATAAAGAATTTATATCAGTATATTTGTACAAAAGATGGGATGATTGTGTTAGGAGGATTGTTGAGTGTTATAGTGGTAAGGAATGAGATAAAAGAATAGATTTATTAATAAAGAATAGGAAATTAGAAAGATGGAGAACTAGTATGGAGGGTAAAAAGAGTTTAAATATATATAGAAATAAACAAAATATTAGGTGTGAGTTAATATATGATAATAGTAAAGAAAGTAGTTGATTATTTAAGGCTTGAACGGGATCTTTAGCAGCAAGAGAATATACACGTAAATGGAAAAATATGGGTGATTTCGTCTGTAAATTATGTAAGAAAAGAATAGAAAATATTAGGCATCTGTTAATTGAATGTAAATGCTTGAAAACAGAAAGGGTGCATATAATGAAGTTATGAAAGAATAAATATGAAAAAAGTGATTATACAGAAAGTGGATTATTGGTTTTTATGCTGGGTTTGGGAAAAGATAAGGGGGATTTAGATATAAAGGTCATAGAGTTGACAAAGATTATGTTGTGCAAATGGGATGGAGCAGAATATTGGAAAATTTAGATTGGGGAATGGACAATAAAGTGGCTAACAGGTTTCTCTGGGCATAATTGCTGAGAAATTCTTGACTTTGTTTAAGGAGAAGCTACAGTACATCACATCAAGCTGTTGGTAAGCTTCATCTAGTGATCATAAAATGCAAGCTTAAAAGCAAGTTATGAAATTTATGACTTGTTTTAATTATTATATATATATAATTGAGTTATTCATATACTTATGGAAATTGTAACAATTTTAAAATTGTTAAGTTAGCTTAAACACTAATAATGTTTGTATGGTCTTTATGAATAAGTTTGTATGTAAGGTTCTTTGCTGATTTAAAATCTAGATGTCTTGCGTTGTTAGCCGAGAGGTATCGCAGCTGCCATGCAAGCAAGTAGTTGTTTGCAGACGGGTGTGGGTTCGCGTCCCGGCAGATGCTATGACATAGGAAAAAAAAAAAATCTAGAATATGATTTTTATATTATAATTATTCCAATGCCTGATTTTGTTTTTGTAACCAATATATATTCTATTATCAATATTCTAAACTACCTATGCAATTATAAGCTATCATTTTAATATATATATATAAAAAATGAAGAGAGGCAATCATGTATACAAATAAATATACAGTAAGCAAATAAACTAAAAATAGAAAGTATACCTGCATATATAGAGATAATACACATAAAATAATTACAAAGAATTTTGACTTTACCTAGATCAGAATTGACAAATGCAGATGAAAGAGATAAAAATCCTAACAACACTTCCAGAATATCTTTCCTGAGAATGACCTAAAATATGAAATCTTTTCTTAATAAAGTCTTATAATCTAAATAGAAGTAAAGAAAATCATGTTAATACTCCTCAACCTAATAATATACAAGCAAATAGATATTTACCTGAGAATAAATATCTAAACCATTTATTAATTTTGGTAAAATAGTTTCAATAACTTTAAACCATGCTGGATAAGCAGCTATTGCTACAGCTTGAAGTATCTTGCCAGATTGAATGGTTAATTTCAATTCAGGAGAACATAGGTGGTGTAAGCAATCTATTGTAAAAAAAAATAAAACATGGAAAAAGATATATATATATATAACTAGAAAAAAACAATTTTTTTAAGCAGACAAGATAAATATATACAGTTAAAAACCTTTCATTATGTTATCCAAAAATGCATCAAAAAAATGAGTTTCTTCATTCTACAAATATATATATATAAAAAATAATAAGTATTATAAATAGATAAAAAAAAATTATAACTAGTACATCAAAAATGTGAGAAATACATTAAATTAAAAACAAAGTACCTTCCAGTTTGAAAATTAAATATATTTTCTGTTAACTGAAAGGAGATCCATTGATTCCACTTGGAGGCCTTAAAGGAACTGAGCAAGGCAAATTTTCTAATGTCCACTTTATATATTCTTACTGTTACAGCTGTTATTACTATGTGATTACTCATATAGTATACAAACATGGATGAGCTGCTCACCAACACACATTAGGCAGTATGGTGTGTTCATTGGCTATTTACCTCTGAGTTTAAGATCAAGAAACACCATGGTATTTCTTCTCAGTTGCCTGATAAGGCAGAATGAATGTGTGTGCGAATGAAAATTTTTTTCTAATAAATATTTACAATCACAACAGACAAAAATAAATCATGGCCCTTATTCCCAGGAACTATAATGTCACTAGCCAAGACAGCGATTGGTGGCCAAAGGCTGAGGTGCTAAAAATCCCCTGATTACGAACCCAGGCGGCAATTTGATGATGACTTTTAATTCAGGTACATACAACTGCAGATCAAGTGAAGAAAAATTACAAGAATTGGAAGAACTGTCTCATATTAAATGGGACATTATTGAACTCGAAGTTAGAAGAAAAGGTGAAGAGACAATTGATTTAAAAAGTAGACATGTACTCTACTATAAAGGCACAAATATTGGTAGCACAAGTCAAATCAAATTTATTATAAATAAAAAGTGGAAGAGCAATATTGTGGAGATTAATGGTATATTGAACAAAGTGGCAAGATTAGTTATACAACTTAATAGCAGATATCAAATGCATGCAGATAATTCGGGTTTATGCCTAGTAGTGATGAAGTAATAAAAGATTTTTATATAACTGTACAAAAGACTTTTGATCAGACCAAACAACATTTTAAAATTGTTATGGGAGACTTTAATGCTAGATGGGAAACAAATAAAAGATGAAAGTGCTGCAGGTAAATTTGGTTATGGTAGTAGAATTGAGACATAGATTTGTGGAGTTTGCAGAAAAAGAAAAACTTTATATTATGAATTCTTTTTTTGAGAAAAATGTTAAAAGGAAATGGACATGGAAGCATCCAAATGAAGGTACAGCAGAATTGGATTATATTTTGATTAACAGAAAATAAATGTTTCAAGATTGTAATGTCCTTATAAATTCAACACAAGAAGTGATCATCGATTAGTAAGATGTAAGATATGTGTTAATGCAAAACTAGTGAGATAAAACTTATCAAAAAAAACATTATTCATGGTTGATATTCCTAATCTTTGGAAACATTCTAGTGAATTTAAATTAAAACTTGCAAATCGTTTTCAAATAGCAAATTTTGAACATGATTTAGATTTGAATGAGATCAATAGCAAAATAACGGATACACTTTCACAATCTGCAACAAAGATAGCTGGTAGAAAAAAGCAGCAATTGACCATAAAATTTCTACTGAGACAATAGAATTTATGAAGAAAAAAAGGAATATAAAGATATATATAAAAATGATGCATTAAGAAAGATTGAATATCTCAAATTTTGTAAAATGGTATTAAAAAGAGTTGATAATGATATAAGAAAGTATAATTGTGAGCTAGCAAGGAAAATTGTATAAGAGAATAAAAGTCTCAAAAATGTAAAACAACATTTTGGTATTGGTAAGAAATTTATACCTGCAATAAAAAACAAAAAGATTGACCTATTACTAATAAGAGAGATGACATCATGAATTGGTAGAAGTATTCTATCAAGAATTATTTCATAATAAAAAAAAACAAAAACCTCCTACAGCTCCAGGTAACGATGGAATTATAATTGATATAGTAAAAGAAGCAGGTAAAGAAATAAAAAAAAAAATTGGCAAAATTATATACCAAATGACTAAATGATAAAGACATACCAAGTGATTGGAAAAATGAAATAATATTTAAAAAAGGCGATAAAGAAGATAGAAATTACAGACCTACCATTCTTTTATCAGTTTAATACAAAAATTTTACCAAGATAATTACAACTCGTCTACAGAGAACTGAATTTCAATCAACCAAAAGAACAAGCTGAATTTAAAAGTAGTTTTAGTACAGATCACATCCAAATATTGAGAAAAATTATAAAAAAGATCAATGAATATGAGTTGCCATTATGCAGTGATTAAAATAGTGGATCATCAAGGTATAGACCCAGGATATTATTATATTCTGAAAAATATTTATAAAAATGCAACAGCAACAATTAGATTACATAATAACACTAGAAAGGTTAACATTGAAAAGTGTGTAAGACAGAGTGACTCCATATCTCCAAAACTTTTTACAGCAGTGCTGCAAGAAGTATTTTGTGGATTAAAATGGGAAGCTAAAGAAGTAAACGTAAATGGAGATTATTTAAGACATTTAGATTTTGCAAACGATGTACTTGTTTTTGCAAATAATGCTTCAGCTTCAGGAAATGTTGCAAGAGTTATCAGATAAAAGTAAGAAAGTAGAACTAAATGTAAATGTTAAAAAGACTAAAGTAATGTTCAAAGAATTTTCTCAAAAGATGAAAATAAAGATTGATTATAATGAGTTAGAAGTTAACAACTACAATAACCTCGATAAGATTATTACTACAGATGGAAACATAATGAATGAAATTAATCATAGAATTAAACTTTGTTAGAGTACTATTGATAAAAATAATTTAATATTAAAAGGAAATATGCCCATATGTTTGAAAAGGTTTTTAATAAATATGTTTTACCAGTTTTTACTTATGGATCTGAGAAAAAGACCCATAATAGAAGAGCAATGCAGAGACTTCAGATTACTCAAAGAAGTATGGAGAGATGCATGTTAGGAGTAACAAGAAGAGATCAAAAACGCAATACATGGATAAGAGAACAAACAGGTGTTACTGACATTGTTGAAAGAATTAAAAAACTGAAGGGAAGTTGGGCTGGACATATTGCTAGAAGAGATGATAATAGATGGACATTTGAAATCTTAAACTGGATTCCAAGAGATTGTAAAAGATCCAAAAAGAGATATGTGCGATGGATGGATGAAATAAGAAAGTATGATGGGGTGATGTGGAGAGGCTAGAAGTCGGAGAAAAGGGATTGAACTTGGAGAGATCCCCATCCTACAGTGAATTGATAATGGTTGATAATGATTAGCTTTTTTCACTCACTAAAAATAGAAATTTATCTATACATCATTATACAATATCATAGTATACTCAGTCTAAAAACAATTATCAAAGGGATAAATATTAAACATGCATTTCATCAAATAAATAGAAAATTGTAACTAAAAACTTAATTCTTCTATTTACAGGACATATTCAGCATGCCTATTGTTGTTTTTATTAAATAAATCTGATGAACCGGCAAAAAGAGCTTCAAGTCAAGAATAATGATTCTGCTATTAAATATCTTAAGTTTTTTCTGCATAAATTTGATCTTTAAAGAGACTAATTGAATAGAAATGTGATTCTCCAAGACTTTTATTCCTCAACTTTGCAAATAAATTTGCTAACACAGATCAAAAATTATTTGTTTATTAAGACAAACAATTAAAAACTCAATTGACTTACATCTCAAGACTGAAAAAAGGAAATATTAGTTACTTGTGAGATATCAAACATATAGTACATACTTTATCTTATTTTAAATGTTCATTATTAAAAATGCAATAAATAACATTAATCATTAAAAAAATGCGATTTCTCAGAAATAATGATGATGAAAAAAGAGCACGATCTGCAAACAGATAGATTATTATAATGATAATTGAGTGTAATCAATGAGCAGCCTGAAAAGTCAATTAAATGATAGGTCTTCCTGAACATATATCATTCATATGATCGCCAAAATTTGATATTGACTTGATAACACCTAATAATTTATACAAAACGGAATTTTAAAGCTACAAAAACTAAATTCACTTTTTACTGTAATCCATGAACATTATTTTGCTTGGATTATGGTTAATTTTAACTTTAAAAAATTTAAATATTAGAATTCCTTATTTTGGATGATGTCCATAATATACAGACATCTATAGAGTATGTTTTGTGATAAGATGATATTATTAAATAATACAATATTAATGTGTGCAATATCCAGCCTATATGTTTATTATATTTACAATTTGACTGTGACTAAACAAAGATAACTAACAATTAATATGGGGAAATGTGAATTAGAAATTAACAGAATTAGGTAATTTTTTTTGAGAAATATCATAATTCAATAAACATCAACAATATTTACAGACTTACTACACATATAAAGATATAAGGTAAATTAATATATATATATATTGTAACTTAGAAAGATGAGTCAATGGGTCCATCGAACAGTGACGAAGACCCTCCAATAAAGTATACACTCAGGATAGGCTAGCTCTTAAGCTTCTCTAAGACAATCAAAAGCATCTAATCAGGAGGAGAGTCTTCTAATATCTTCTCCCTAAAACAAATATAATCTTATGCACCAAAAATTACACAGTTAGGTTACTTCAAAATGTTCTGAACCAAATAAATCTTCTTAAATAAATTAGATCTTATAAGCAAAATAAAACTTTCTCAAGTAAATCAGATTTTATAAGCAATGTAAAGTTTTCTTAAACCAATTAAATCTCATTATCAAAGTAATTCTTTTTAAATAATTCAAATCTCAGGGTTCTTGCTATAATAAATTTGGTAGTCTTCTCTTAGCATGTTGAAACAGCGAGAGAGTATACTTTCTATGCAAATGCACAGAAATATGCCATTTACACGGCCAAATATTTCTGTGCTTTTGCATAGAAAGTTACGGCCTACAGAATAGTTCTGTTCATATTAGCCGATGCAGGTTTAGATGGTGCTGCACACCAATATTACGGCTCACTGAAGTGCTTCATGACACTATGCAAATGCGCACACTTAACAGATCGCTACTGTATATCGCGAGGATGTTTGGAATTCAACTGGCCAGAACTGTTGTAATATGCCTTCATAATAGTGTGATCTTACACCCTAACTGGCATACTAATAATTGTAAGCCCGTCCCCACACTTCCCTACACATCATGGAATGTGTAAACAATCGCAAAAGGGTCAGGCCAAGCACCATTTCACATAAGTCACATGAAAAGACATGTTTGCGCGAGAACAGCTACATGTCAAATGAAATGGCTGAGGTTGTACATTGTTTTGGAAATCATAAACTTGGTTTGAGCAGAATACTGCTTAATCTTTTGGTCAGATTAAGAACAGATAGAAGACAAATAAAATGTCTGAGGTTGCACATTGTTTTGCAAATCATAATCTTGGTTTGATTCAGACTACTGCATCTTTTGGCTGATCCCTCCCCCCTACCTGCACATTCCAGAGCAACGCGCTGACATGTCTAATATAATTATTGTATTTTAGAAAATAATGTTGGTTCGTAAATTGAGTACTGCATCCCTCCCCATGCACATTCCAGTGCTACGTGCTGACTTGTGGAATGTAATTTAAAATATTGTAATTCTTGTATTTTTGAAAACAATGTTTTTTACAAAATAATGTCATTTTGTAAATTGTTTAAAAATAGTTTGCAAAATGTCGCAAGCCGCTAAAATGTATAATGTAATTTAAAAATGTAATTATTCCATTTTAGAAAATAATGTTAAAGTTGAAAATAAAAAAAAAGGCCCGGTAACATTATATTTGTGTTTGTTTACATAAAAAAACTCCATCCCGCGGTTTCAACACGCTAAGAGTAAACTACCATACTTCAATAATCAAATACAAAATTATTCTTTTTTAATTTCTTATATCAACAATAAATGTGATCCTAATGACAATTACAATAAGATATGATCTTATCTTTAAAATGATATCTCAGTACATCAAATAACTATTAATTTTAAAATCAATTAGGAAAACTTCTATGCTAAAATAATTATAGCATACTATGGATTACATTTGTGATAATGTGAGTAGAAAATGGGTTTTGTTGCTACCCATATATCACACCAATAGGTTCTTTTCTAATCTTCAACCAAAACAAAAAATAATCTTATAATCTTAATTTGAGATAAAATAAAGTGATCATTATCCATGGATATTATCTTAACATCAGCAATATAAAATTTAATAAAATGACTTATTATATTCTTCTTGTACTCTTATAATACTTTTATGTTATAATGATAAAATAAAATATGTCTGATTTTTGTGGATTTCTGAGAATGTAAATGATGATTTGTAGAATACACATTCAAAAACTAATACTTAAAACAATATTTATTGACACTACTATGCACGACAAAATAATCATCAAATTACTTTAATAAAATTTATAAATTATAATTATTCAAATTTGAAATAAAATTGTAAGTTACAATTGAAAATAATAAAATTAAGTAAATTAAAAAATCTTGATATGATTTTCTATAAATCCATAAAGTTCTCATCACATTTTAATAATCTCACTTTCAGTTGCCTAAGTCACATGATCACTATTTCTTATGCTTGCTCATAACTGTTATTAAAACAGGCAAAACTCTCCATACAGTAGAGCCACTCAGTTCAAGCCAGAGTAATCAATGGATGCCAGAAGGTTTGTGCATAAAATCCTTATCTAGTGCCTACTCATCCAATATCTCCAGACTAGTTTCTGGATCATGGCCTTCGTCAGTCAGGAGCCTTGCACTGAGTGGCACTACTGTATGGAGAGTTTTGCCTGTTTGAATAACAGTTATGAACAAGCATAAGAAATCGTAATCATGACGTTTGGTGATTTAATACCAATCCTGCCTAGTAGCATAGTGGTGGCTATGGTTATTAAAAAACCAAAGACACCAAAATGTATAGGTACTGAACTGAGTTCAGACCTATATGGCTATATAAGCTAACGGGCTTCGATTGAAAATATTATCGTGTTTTCCAATTTTATTCTCATGGTTTTGTAGTTAAGTAGAGCTGCTGGAGGGTTGCATTAGATCCTAAGATCTAGGTGCAGTGCTCTCAGATCCAAGGCTCCTCACTGACAAAGGCCACAAGCCAGAAACTAGTCTGAGGATATTGGATGAGTACGCACTAGATAGGAATTTTGTGAGTGGCACTACTGTATGGAAATTTTTGCCTGTTTTAATTGGTTGTTTAAGTCCCTCTAGTAAATGCATTTAACAGTTTTAATAAATAAAAATCTTACCATGTTTGTGAACATGATGAATTTGGAAGAAGATGTATAAATTTTAGAGTCACATAAATAATTATAAAGTTAAAATCTTTTACCAGATTTTAAAAATAAATTAAATATGCAAACTGGGCATATCAACACTATCAACACATCATAACTATTCTAATCTTATCAAGAGTAAAGGCATGGTTAGCAATCATGCATGACCTTCAAAACATTTCAAAAACCAGTAAAACATAGTTGGCATCACACATGCCTTTAATAAAAGGAATTTAAAAGCAAGGCAAAAATGAAATAATGGAAAACTTACAATAAACACCTATGCAAGAGTGTGATAAAAATTAGGATCTTGTCTCTAATCTTAAAAATGCAAGAATAGACCATCAAAGTAGGGTTTGTCTAAAATATAGCATTCTATGCAAGATATCACTTAAGACATAATAAAGCTCAGGGGCATGATAAAACAATCTGTAAAAATAGAGATAAGACCACTATCTCATATAATAGCAACAAATAAATGAGTGTAAAATCAATAAATTATAGCAATAATAGCAAAACATGGCTAGGCATATAAATTTGTGGCTAAACAATTAAATAATAAAATTATACATCAGTTACATGAATTCTTTCATTAATCTATTCACATTCTAAATAGTTCCATAAGGGATTAATATGACACATTCTAAAATATTTCATATAACAGTAATATTCTGAGAACTATAATGATAGATATATTAAAACCATAAATAAATAATACACAGGAAAAATCATAGATGTAATGCATGCGTAAATAAATCTTAAAACTAAATATTTATACCAACTTTACCAATTAATAAAATAACTGTCCTTACATCTTGATTTTCCATACCATTAACAGCATAAAAGTCTAATAAAGAGTCTTTAGATACACTGAAGATTTTGCACAATATGCGGATAATATTAAAGATAAAATTAATAAATAGGCAAATAAAAACTGAGATAAGTAGAGTTTTAAGATACTGACAAAGCAAAAATAGCCATTATAAATAATAATGTAGTATTCATTTAACAACATGATGATAAGCAATTTAAATGAAACAATGAGATGAATTGTAATAAGCATTGCATATATTTTAAAATAGCATGTTGAATAATAATAAACATTGTAGATATTTTAGATACTAGATAAATAACTGATATTTTCTTTAGAAATATCACTCATAGTTTCATGTGACTAATATTAATGAAGAACAAACACATTGTTATCAAAATAATGCAAAATAATATACAAAATGTTGAGGAGCTATAAATAAATTTTTAACATGAGCAAGAGAATCTTTTTATAAATAATATACATTATAAAATAAAGAGCAGGTTTTAGATGGCAATAATCAGTAATATTTTCTTGACAATAAAATATTTCAAGCTGCAAGTAAATATAACTAATGAATATAACAGTCTTTATTGGCAAAATGTAAATTAAAATGAGCACTGAGTCTAATTTATATCATATTTTATCTTTTAAAGACAGATAAAATACCCATTAACAAAAATAAGTCTATTTGAGCATAATAATTTTATTTCTTATATCAGAATAAAGCAAATATTTCATATTCGCATTCAATAATGCAGATATAAATCATAAAAAAAATGTGTAAAATGATGTTTGTTTATTCACAAAATATTTTCTTAGCAATAAATAATACATAATACCTAGAATATATCATGTATCAATTTTAAAAACAATAAAACAAGTGTTTCATTCCTTTTCAGACAAGAACATAATGTACTAATAATTTCTATGAGTAGCATTTTAAGATTCATAGACATATATTTAACGAGCTTCTTTCAAGTAAGTATTTATATGTTTAATATTTATTAGCTTCTTTACCATTTACGTGGTCCTACTAATTCAATAACAGTTCTAACTTGATAAAAAAAATCATATTTAGCCAAAAGAGAATGCTCTGCAAATCAATAGCAATATACAATATTTTAAATAAAATATAATATTTAAATTTCTTGGAAAAAAAGTATATAAATTGCTTTTAAAGTTAATGAAAAATAATTCATAAGTTCTAGCATTCAACAATAGAATTATAATTTTAAAATAAAGTTTAGACATTATAAAATAAGCAAATTGAAAATTAATTATAGTTCTAGCAATGCAATAATACATTTGGTATAAATTTACTGTTGTCATATAGCATTCATACAACATGTTGTTTCCAAAATTTTAACATGTTGATCGGAGTTTCTGATGGTGTAGAAATGGATATTTAAAGCATGATGGAGAGAATAAGTTATAGGCTCGAACAAGTGACAAGTAATTAACAGAATGATTGACAATTAAATAATTAATTTATGCGACCTAGTTAAGCGGAGAGGTTAAATAATCAAGTTCCTAAGCCAAAGATTTTTAAAATAACTAATTAAAAATATCTGAAAAATTCTAAAAATATAACAAATTAATTATAATATCATCTATTATATTAAAAAATTTATCAATTATTTAATAAAATAAAAATATAACATTAATAGTAATTACTTCACCATATTTTTTTTTTAAAAAGTCCCAGAACATTGATTAAATTTTTTAAAATATTAAATATTTTTTAAAACATTAGACAAAAAACATTAATTATTTTAAAATACTAACTTTTCCAACCAGGAAGTTAAAATAATTATTTTCTTTTCACTTTTAATTCTAAGTAGAAATTGGTTACATGCTCACTCACACACAGAAATAAGACAACTGTTTAAAAATACCCAATCTAAAGTTATTAACTCAATATTGGATTTACAAAAGACTGAAACATATTACTGTCATATTTCGTAAAATATATATATTGTTTTAGTAACTGTATGTTGTATTAGTTATAAAGCTAGGTTTTCTAACTCCATAAAAAATAGAACAGATAATAAACTTAAATATAGAAACATATTGTAAGTTTTTAAAGCAATGAAAAAAGATTGCTGAAAGATAAAGAAAATTAATATAGATATTGTAAGTTATCCCTTGAGTATGAAGTGCCCCTGTTCAAAAATTTAGAGTTTCAACTGAGTTTGCATGGAATCGGTAAATCGTACACTTATGGGTCTCAGACCATTCGATCCCTGTCATTTTATTACATTTCAAATGAGCTTTTTTTTTTTCTATGATGAAATTTGGATTTTTTATGATTTTTTTCTAAAATACAATTTTCAATTTTTTTTTTTCATTTTTTTTAGATTTTTTTAATAATAAATTTTTATGGCTGAATTGCTTTCTCTTACCGCTTGATATGGATATGAAAGTGGCAACGTATATTTGTAAGACCTTTTTCTAGAAGCTCATTTTCAAGCTACTTGGAAGCTGCAATGTAAAAAAAAAAAAGGATTGGAATAATTTTTTATCTGCAAGAACAACCATGGATATCACATCTAATGCCTCAGGAAATTCAAATTTGTAATGGATGCTAATTAGCCAGGAGTCAGTGAGTATTCAATTACTTTTATTACTTTTTTTTATATAATTAAATATATATTGAAAAGAATAAATATGCTATGTAATTTTAGATAATACATTTCAATGATATAAAAACATACATATTCAAACTCGATCATATAGGTAAGATATATTATGATTTTATTTCAGCATTCAATTAGTTTTTTTATCTATTTTTATTACTTATTTTTTTATTACTTTTTTTTATATAATTAAATATATATAGAAAAGAATAAATATGCTATATAATTTTAGACAATACATTTCAATCATATAAAAACTTATACATCCAGACTCGATCACATACCTTCAGCCATCTACTTCATACATCATCTCCCACACACAGATATAATCAGTGCTCATAATAAATTTGTTTATTTTGATATTTATTGATTTTACTTAGTTTTTATTCATTTTATCTTAGAGAAATTTTTGTTTGATATTTATTTTTTTAGTATACTTTATTTACTTGAAAATGATACATATTTAGGTGCCCCCCCCCCCTTTCCCCAAGAATATAATAATTAATTATATTTTTAAATATATTACAATTTACTAAAGTTCTCTTTGCATATTATCTCATAAGCTGTTCTTACTGTTTGATATTTATTGAGTACACTTTATTTGAAAAGAATATACATTTTAGGCCGCACCCCACTTCTCACTAATATAATTAATATAATATAATACGCTATAATTTATTAAAGTTCTCTTTGCATAATATCTTGTAAACTATTACTGTTATTTTTTCACCACAAGGACAACCAAACATTTCTAGCAGATACTCTGATGTGGAAGAACAGGATCTGGGTCAGCTAGTAAAAATGAAAGTTATCAATCACATTGTTTTTGTAATTTTTTTCACTGAAAAATTACTTCAGGTAAGACATATTATATATCTTTTTTTTTTTTTAGCATTTTATGACAAATGTGATGAAGCTGTCTATGAAATTGTAATTTTAACATATAACTTTCAAAATTTAGAATTTGTGAATCAATGTAAAAATAAACAAGTTTAAAGTGTTAAAAATCTCATTTTTTAATTATTATTTTTTTAGATTAATGACTATTTTATCAGCTTTATTACATTCTTTCATGTTTGCTCTTTCTAACAATGTATATATATTCATTATAATAAAATAGAAAATATATCAAAAATTATATTTCTTGTAATTTTTTTTTTTTAAATTAAAGATGGCATCTTAGGATTTAAAGAGTTAAAAAAGCAATGACAAAAGATTGCTGAAAGATAAAATGAAATGTGAATTATTAATGCTGGAAAGGCTTAATGGATTTAAATATAGAAAGAACTGTTATTGTTTAGATTAGAACATTAAGCTATTAAAACTAATCAAACAAAAGAATAAATATTTGAAGGACTAATTGCAAAGGAAAGAAATGTGCATGTATGCAATTAAATGCCTGATGATAATCGGTGAAAAGATGCATTAGCTTATGGATATTGCTGCTATTCCATTGTAATAATTAGCCTAATTAATATTGCTGTTACTCTTTTGTAATAATTAATAATAATAATAATGGATATTAAGCTGAGAATAAAGTATAAATATTGTGTGCTGAAAAGAGCAAGTGTCTTTTCAACTTTTCCTTACTCTTCGTGGAATAATGCTGTTGTTTTGTGGGATGTAATGAGAGCCCAGAAAAAAGCTGTGGGAAAAGTGTACAGACTTTTCTGCCACAAGGACTGCACCAGTCTTATGTTTATTTCTGTACACCTGATAAGACTAAAGTTAAGTTCAAGATAATTGAGATAAAGTCTATTAGAGAAAAGCTTGACAAATATCAGAATGTGAAGAAAGCTAAAATGAAATTTAAATGAGAAAAATTATATTAAATGGTATGATGGTAGAAGACGAAGTAGTTGTAAGCCACATCCTTTTAAGATTGGAGATTTCATATTTGTTCGTATTCATGTTAGTAACTTACAGAAAAATGAATTTAGAAAGTTCTTGAGCCTATATAGTGGGCCGTTCATGATTGAAAGCCAGGTGGGAGAAAATGTGTTTATGCTCTCAACCCCTGAAGGAATCCGAGGCACCTATAACATGTGTAGTTTAAAGCCTGCGACTTCAAAAAAATTAATGGCATTTATATATTGTGTAAATGTTATACCATATTCAGATTAAGGAGTAAGCAGATGGAATAGAGAAAGGTTATTGGTAGATTATAGATAGGATAATGGAAACAGTGAGTTAGGATGTAAATTTTTATAGAATTTGGTGAAACGAAATTCCGAAGAAAGGTAAATTTTTTCCATAGGGGGATGTAAACTGTAACCTTATATTTTAGTGTAAAATATAAAGATTGATAGAAATGATATAAAAATTTCTCTGTTTTCTTCTTGGTGATTTGATTGCCTTGGTTTGCATTCTGAACAGACTATTTACTTGTATTCAAGATAATTTATTGGTGAGAATAAGTAATATTTTGCCTTGCTTATTGCCTGTATTATTTTAATGTATTTAAAATTGCTTTTTTCTATTCACTGATTTGGGTCAAATATGTTTAACCTGTAAGAAATCAACAGCAACATCAAGTTTAGTAAAATGTGATTAAAAATATTAATAATTCTTATTTATTTAAAATAATCTTTGAAATTATTTTCATTTAATTCAAAAGCCATTTATATAACTAATTTTTAATCATTACATAAAAATATAATAAATACACATGTGCGTTTTAGTGACGGAAAGCCTTCATGGTATTATTAAGAAAAAAATGGTGTAAGAATAACATGTAAGCAAAACATGTTACATATATTTTAAAAATTATTGACAAGCAAACGGATTAACCAAGAATTCTCATATGAATTTAAATATAAAATGGTGATATTTAATAACAGTACGAGTTGATGAATTTAAAGGGTCTATTCAAATCTGCTGGCCACTGAATCATATTGTTAATAATTTTCTCAATATCTACATTTGAAATATGCCAGAATGTTTAACTTTAAAAGTAGAATTAATAGCAGAAGGTCAGTATATTTTGGAATATTTATTGCATGCAAACTGGCAACATTAAAGAAATATTTTAATTGCATATGTTTTTCGGACATGAAAACTTTACTTTTTTAAAAAAAGAAGAGGTTTAAAATCAAATTTAAATTTTAAATTTCATTGAAAAGCTACTTTAATGTTTTTGCGTATCAGTTAAATAATAGAGAATTGACTATCTTATCTGAATGTATACTACCAATAATGTATTTACTATTTAATTTGTTTACTACTTGAGTAATTAACTAAATAATTAACTAAAACTACTTTTTGATTTCTATCGTCAATTTTGAATTATTAAATTATTTTACTTTAATTATTATTCCTAGATTTAAATGTGGATAGATAAATTAATATAGCCTGGATATCATAAACTTGGAACAATGCTAGATAAAAATGTAGAATTCAATAACTTATGAAGAACATTTTCATTTAAGCTCTACATGTCATGCTTTTGGAATTATCTCATATTCATAGAGCCCATGTAAAATTCATTAATTTAAAGTACTCATAATAACTAGAACAAACGGATATAATCACATCTAAGGAATTAGACTATAATTTATAATTATTACTTTGTGTAATGTGTATTTATTGTTCAATACATTTATATTGATTTCACAGATAATATTTAATATTCCAAAAAATGTTGTACACTTTTATTTATGTATTTGAGTAAGAATGAATTAATTTTAATTTTATTATCATATGAACTTATATGTGAGGTTCATGATTTATACTTTTACTATGTTTAAATTAAATTCATGGGATTGAATAAAATATTTATTTGAGGAAATAGCACTCGTGAAAAGCTTGAGAATTACTAATAAATTTATGGTGTGTGTCAACCTCTCATGAAGGGTCTTATGAGTCTTTCCAGAGTTCTGTTCCTATATTCATGTCATTTGTATTACATTATTATTATGTTTATATTTGAAGTAAAATAAATCAGTATATTAGTTATCCTTATTATTGAAACACTTTTCTTTATGTATGAACCCACATCTGCTAAATTGCTGGTGTTTTTCTAAATTGTCAGAATAACTGAGGAGAATGATTTTGCACTTTAAATACGAAGTAAATAGTAATATTGCTTTACAATGTTAAATGGCATTAGTCTGTGCTGATGGTTAATTCGCAGATTAATTATTTGCCACTTTCTGTATTTTTACACTCATTCCTGTGCTGGTGGTTAATCCGCGGAATTGGGTAATTATATTTGTTGCTTCATGATGGTGTATAAACCTACAGGACATTCAGTGTTGTATCATTCTTATGTGTAGATGAATGCATTCACAGGACTATCATTTTACTTCATAAATGTAAGTTTGGGCAAAGTATTTTGTATTATTATGCTAAAATCATCTTCTTCCATCTATAAGTATAACTTATAAGTTCAGTCATAAAGTGTAGCAGGGCATCTTATCTAAATTATCCCTTTAATGTATTACCTGTTTGTTAATTAATATTTTATCTGAACTGAAGTTTGAATCTTCACTTTGGTTTAGCATTGCCTTATAGCTAATTCCTGTAAATATAATATTATTTATTATATTATTATATGTTTATAGTATAGGTTTATTGGTTCTGGAACTGACACATTGGGTATTTCATGATTGATGTTGAAATTCAGTATATTTTCCTCAAGGCAGAAATTAGATCAAATTATAATAAAATTTATGATTAGGCTTTTATAAAATTGTGCCTATGATATATTTATTGAAGTAAACAAATGGAATGATATTTTATTTATTTATTTGTGTATCTATTTATTATATTAAACATCATACATCAATTATTTGTTAATCATAAAATTATAAATAAATATTAATTTATAATTAAACTTATTGTGTCGTTGCTATTTGTCATTCATAAAACCAGAAATCCTATATCTTGAACATACTGTTGTCAGTATGACATAAGAGTCTTAGTAATATTCTGAGAACATCTGAATGCTTTTGCCCTTGATAGTTTATGATGTGTAGGGTACAATAAAATCCCATTTGCCTTTTCCATCATTTTAGCTTTATGTTGTTGATTCTAGTACATGATACAAAATTGATTGATTTTATAAACTCATAAACAGATTTACCAGATAATTCTATGATAGAATTTATTCTTTTAATGCTATAATTTGCAATCCATTAAACATAAGAAGAGTCTCATTGCTATTATTTAATTATAAATTTAAATTAATAATGAAGGACTCAAGTTTTCCATACTTTATTATTATTGCAAAGCTCCTACCTAGACTAGCATTTGTATAAAAATCAAATATGTTATCCTAAAATTCATAATCTTAATAGTTCCACAAATTATACCATCCTTGTCCATGGTCGGCCATAAGGTCTCACACGCAACAAAAATCGCAAATTAAGGTTTTGAAGGATAATAAAATTACATACTTATAATCTATCTAATGTACTTTCACATACTGCTACGATGGGTCTTCGTGGTGTACCCTGGCCACGACCAGATTAGATCATAAAAATTTCATGTTAAATCATTAATTTTGTTTGTTGTGATGTGATCAGACTTTTCGGTTACAGTTTTTAGCATGCAATGTGGTAGGTTTGATTATTTATGTTCACCACATGTGCAATTTCGGTTACGATCTTCGGCGCTACAACATGGTCGGCGCGATATGTTTATCGAGGTTACACAGTCATTATGATTGGTCTATTACAGTTTTTGGCCACCCAACAATTGGGGCATTCGGTTACAGGGTATTCTATTACAATATATTAAATGAAATCTTGTTTTATCTTTGTAAAAATAGACAAAAAATAATTATACTATTTTTTAACTTTAAAGGAAAAAATAAAATTTGTTTAATATCTAATACTACAGATTTAAATATAATTTGCCATCTATACAATTCTTCTGAAATTGCATGTTAAAACTATGAATACTTTCTTGCTAATTAAAACATAAATTTGTATTTGAATAATTTATCTCACCCCTCTTTCATTTTATGTTAACATTCAAATTATGTTACATCTTTTCTTTTTAAAACAAAATTTGTTTAAAAAGAATTATAGTTTGTTTTTTTTTTTAAAAAAAAAAAAACATTACAGTTACATATGTAAAAATATATGCATAAAAAAAACAGTCAGTTGTTCAGAAAGTTATATGATACTTGAAAATCAGACACAATTTTCAAATTTAATAGCTCTAATCAACTGACCAAACAATTTTTTTTTTGTTTCCTCAATCTAGGAATCTAGGTCACTCTCTCAATCATTGCATTAAACAGCATAGAGAAATTTATTTCTGATATACACTGTGCAATAATTGATTGTTACAACATAACTATTGAAAGATAATAATTTGCTTTCCAGAAAACTTTCATGGCAATAAAATAATAAAACCAAATAATAATATTTAATCAAAAGATATTTATTATCACTTATTGTTTCCTTAATACAATCTGTTTTTTATTTTATTTTACAAAGCAAATTAGTCACAACAAAAATATTATTAAGAAATTCTGACTTACAGCTATCTTTTTTTGATAGTTAACTAAATTATGATTAAATTTTTCTAGTAATTAAAATATATATATATTTGGAAAAACACAACAATAAATTTGTTGAAGGCATATATTTCTATTTAAAAAAAAAAAAGTAAAAACAAACCTTACTTACGCATTTAGTACAATGGAAATATAATATTTTATTATTCCACACTTCCAAAAATAACTGAGAAAATTACTCTATTATAATAAAATTAAACAAACAAAACAAATTGTTGATGTATGTTAAAACTATTAAAATTAATTTACATATTATGAATAAACAATTTGTTTATGTTTAATTTTGTTATGAGAATATTTATATATTGTGTATTTTACAGCTGTAAAGAAAACTGTTGGACAATAAGTTTTGGAATTTGGAATAATAAAATATTACATTTGCATTATATAAGTACCTAAAATAGTGTTTATATTAGTATAATCTATATACAGAAAAAATAATGAAATAAAAAAGAATATTTAATTTCTTATTTTATTCATATTTTTTAAAATAAAGTTTGGACAGTCATCATCAATTTTTAGAAAAAATGCTATATTAGATATCTTTTAAAAACAGCCTGATATTGACTTTTGAAATAAATAAATCATTTCCTAAAGTCAACAAATTACAAGTAGAAATAAAAGAGTTATTGATTGTTTTTTGAAAAATAGATTTTTTTAAACCAAATTTAATAATTTATAAAAAAGATATTTAGAACATTTAAGATATATAATATAAAACTTCAGAACAAATATTTAAATGAGACAAATATCTTATAAAATCATATTTTGTTACCTGAGCAGGTGTCCTTGTTAAAACTTTAACCAAACTTGTAAGAGTTTTTAAAGATGATGAAATTAAACTTTCATCTGTTGCTGCTAAAATCTAAAAATTAAAAAATATTTAAAATACATTTTAATATTAATCAAATATGTTTTAAAAAAAAATACATTTCACTATTAAAGAATTACTATTTTAAAAATATTTCCACCACGAACACATAATAGCTATGAAAAAATAATAATTCTTTATTACTTTTGTAAGTCTGAAGCAAAAGTAATAATAATTCTTTATAACAACAAAATATGCATACTTTGGCAATTAATACGTACATGTGCACAAAAAGGTTGAACATGTCAAAAATATATATATATAAGACTTAACTGATAATTGCAAAATCCTAAAACCAGTCTCATTAGTTCCAACAAAAATAAATTTTATAAAATTAACAAAAATGTACATATTTGTTTGAATAATGTTAGCAATATGCTTCTTGAATCATTTATGATTTACAGCTTTTAAATCATCTGCACTGAGATTCAATTTAGTTTTTATATAAAGAAGAAAACTTCAGTATATGTTAATTTGATGACATTAGTTCTGTGTTATGAATAGTTCAGGTATATTCTATCAAAATATAAAAACAGAAAAAAAAAATTATAATGAAATTGTTGAAAACAATCTAATATTGATCATTTCCCTCTTACTTTTTTTCTTCATTTTATAAAGATTATTAATAGTTTTACAAATGTAAAAGAATTTCCAATGCTTGTATTTACTAATATAAAAGAAAAAGATTTAAATTTATTAAGCATGCTTCACAAATAGTGCTTCTGTAATTAACCTTCTAGAACTTATTTTTACATATCTTTTATTACATTAAACAGATATTTCCTTCAGTTTACATATCAATAGAAAACATTTAAATATCATGTATTCTGTACACTACATTCTAAGTCATTTCCTGCACTGTTTGAAAAGCAGTCTTCAAATCAATTTAATACATATCCTTTATATTTTGCAGAATAGAAAAGAATCTACTCTCATTAAGTAGACAACAAAATTTGTTGCAATCACTCAAACCACAATTTAAAGAATGTTCTTTTTACTCATGTAATTCCTTTAGTGTTTCATTCAAATGACTTATCCCATTTACCATTTAATGAGTTATTAATTATACTTATTATTGTTCTAGATAACTTCAAATATCATGCCTTGTATATACGTCTGACATAGTGATAATTTATTTGATATTGTGCTAAATATTTCCTCTTCTCATAATGCAATTTATTTAATAGATTGTTATATATTTTTTGTCACTACTTTTTTCATACAACACTTTTTTATTATCATTTCTTACAACTTCAATTATCTAGCAGTTTTTATGGACAGCTGTCTTTATGTCTGAAGATTTGTGATGATGGTATTTTAATATGAATTTCATGTTGGACTATTTCCATTAAATCTAATATTAAATATCGAATGCCTTTAGAAATTTTTTTTAAATTTACGAAATATATTCAACTGTTAATAATAGCAGACAGGTTAGTATATAACACAACATTTTTAAGTGTATTATTCTCCTCTCTTCATTAGGTGTTGCTGATAGATAATGTAGATAAAATTTTAAAATTTTTTAAAAGCATTCAGTATTTAATATTGGATGACGGAAATAGTCCAACATAATAATTAATAAAAGTACATATTGTTTGTCTGTAAGTTTAGAATAGTATTTTAGTTATAATTATATGTTAGACTATTTCCATTATCTAGTATCAAATGTTTTTAAAAAAATTCAAACTTTATTTAAACTTTTCAAATATATTCAAATGTTAATAATACCTAGGTTAATATTAACACAATGTTTTAAGTAGTATTCTTCTTCTCACTTCTTCAAGTGTTGCTGACTTATCTTCTTCAGATGTTGCTGGCCTGGCCAATGACAGAACTAGCATGAGAATCAAACCAGGAACTTCTGAATTTAAGAATATTGAATTTAAGGTGATGATCTAGCCAATTAGCCTTACTCTGTCATTAACAATAGTCAGTAGAAATTTCATATATTTTTCTATGAAGGTTCCCTTAATTACTCCATTTTCACCTAAGGGCAAATTATGCGTGATTTTCAACCATTATAAATTAACACACTAGGATGATTTATTGTGATAGGCACTCTTGGATTGGTCATGCACAAGGTGGCCATAGTAAAAATTTCAACCACTTATATGTAAATAGATTTATATTTTATAGAAGTTTGTGATAAATAAAGTACAAAATTATATAAACGTATTACTAAACAAATGATGGTGATCTGTGTAGATATTTTACCTACACACAGGAGTAAATAAAATATTTAAAAAAAGTTATGATTTATAATTTTCATATATGATTTTTTTTTTTAAATTAATGTGAATTTTACCAATTCGCATTTTTAATTTATGTGCGAGAATATATATGTAGAAAAAGGAATGATCAAAATGGCTGTAAAGATTCTGCACATCTATTTCTTTTTTTGATGTTTATCATATATTTTTTTCTGTTAATAAAATAAAACAAATGCAGGTTGTTATTGTATGACCAAATTTTAATTTCCCCTAATGGATTGAAATGATCCAACAAAAATGTAAAGTAATTGAATGCAAATATCAGCAGAGAAATTCTAGAATGATTTTATTTTACATTTGGTGTTTTTATTTTTTAATGTTTTGTAATGGATAGCAAAAAAGCTTTTCCATTGTATTAAAAATTACAAAATTGGTGTACATGGAATTCCATAGATAAAGTAAGTGGGTCTGAGTAGAAAATTAGAGACAGAAACGAAAGATAAAGAAAAAAAAGAGCTGTACTAATTACTGCATTCATTTATTCAAGAATTTAGAGTTGGCTGATGCAATAGTAATAGGAGGGATACTCAATTTGTATTGTGTTGAGAGTCCTATAAAAGGTGTTCAAGAGGCTGGAGAGAGGGGTCTTTTCTTTGAAATATTTTGTTTGCCTTGCTGCATTCTTTTGGTTTGCTATGCTGGTCCCTGCTGCGAAGTGCTTGGGTGATTACATATTCGCCCACAGATCTAGGAAGACCATCTGACTGATGTTATTTGTTCATTGTAGACTGAAAAGGCTGTTTTATTAAGGCAGTATTTGAGAATTCATCTGGAGATTTAAGAAAAAAGACGCTGGCCGTCAAACAGTAAAGAAAATGGTAAAAAGGGAACAGAGCCGAGCCTAGCTATGAATGAAAGTCCCTCAAAATTATACAAATAATTAGCAGTTTTCTATTGCTGTGATAAAGAAGAAAAATATTAGTGAATGGAAATGAAAATGCCTAAATTAGTCCATATAATAAAGATGGAGTAAACTCTCCACATCAGTGCACCAGCCCGACTCCTTATACGGTGCAGCCATGTAGCCACCAACACCAGTTGATGATGAGGAACACCCCAAAGCCTATGTTCTGCTGAAAAGAAGGAAAGTCCTCGTCGCTTTGTTGCCATGTTTTATAATACATTCAGAATTTCCAAAGTCCGGAGGTGGTTAATATGAAGAAACCAGAAAGAAGCTGGATGGTATAATTTTTATTTTATATATATTTTATTATTAGCCGTATGCCTTGATGAGATGGAATTTTATCGAGATTTTTTTTTATTATTATTACATGTATGTTATCTTGTTTATCTGCAAAGGGTCAGATTTTTCTACTTTTAACAATCCTCCCACATACGTATCTATGAGTAGTTTTTATTTTTGTTGTTGCTTGTGACACATATATAGGCCTAGCAGAAAAGGAATTTAAATTGCAGGAATTTGTATTATTTTGCTTTTGCCTCTGTGTGCATTTGATTTGTACACAAAGCACACATTTATAAAATGTTTAATAAAGAAGTGGGAAAAATGCGTATGTTGACATATATCTATTTTTGTTGCTATTATCTGTAAAAAAAGTAATCCTTAACCTGTGTGTGTGTAGGTAGAAACTCAGACAATGTTATTCAAGGGTATTTAAATAAAGAAAATAGGGAGAGGAATTTTGTATTGAAATTAAATCAGTTTATTTATTTTATTTTTTCTTTTATCATAACACTTATCTTAATAAAATATATTTTATTCATGTGTACAAATGATGGTGGGTTTATTAGGGGAAAACAAATATTTATTCTTTTAAATTATTCAGTTGCAAGGGTTTCATCTTATTTCTCTCTCTATTCAACAAGATTATACAAATTTTCCAGTAATATCATAATCCACTATTTGCCTGAGACAGGGAATGGACTGACAAAGCCTATGGGATGATACTTTATCGGTCGGGTTATTAAAAGTTTGTTGATATGCTGATATCTTTCTCGTTATTTTGTTTTGTAAATGTTAGTGATAGTGGTATATCCTTTCTGGAGAGGGTTTTCTCTTTCCAAAAGTGGTACATAATGGAAAGATTAAAATTCTGCCTTTCAAAGGAATGCTATGGCCAGCCTCATGATATCAATTAGCATGGCAATAGAGTTTTAGTAAGCGAGAAATCAGGAAATATAACCAGCTTCAGTTTGATCTCTCTTCTTTAAAACTTCAATTAAATAGCTTTAATTCACTTGTTTTAGAGCCTAATACTGAGTTTATAAGGATGCCATATTCTGATGTGTGACAATTATTTGCTCATAAATTGATACTTAGCTCTTTTTACTTAAAATAAAACAAGGCAGGAAAACAAATGTAATTGTAACATCATACAAATTCACTTTTATGGGAAAGATATTATAATCTTTATGGCAGTTAAACTATAGTATACTTTTACCTAAATATTTTTTCTTTAAAACAAAAAAGCAGTTTTTGTTTATAATACAAAATACAACTTAAAATGAGATCCAAAAGATATGAATAAATTAATAAGACAACTGTAATTAATAACCATCTTTTATATATGTATATTTACATATTCTTCACTCTCTTTATAAAATAAAAACTTACAAAAACTTTCCTTAAAAAATGAAGATTCAAATAGCTACATAAAACAGCAATAAATTCTCTAAAGATAAGATTTAAAAAGATTAAAGTTCTTGGGTTATGACAAAAAATTAAAATCTATTGTGCCAAAACTAAACCTACTTCCACTTTTCAACAGACAGAAATCTTAAAAGTCTTCAAAACAATACGTAGAAAATGAATTAAAAATGAAAAGACGCTGAGAAATATAAATCAAACTTTCAGAACTTAATGCTGGACTGTCCAATAAGCTATACACAAGATGCCTTAAGCCACAATATATATATATATATTGTAACCAATTGGCTACATTAAAAATAATTAGATAGTTGGCAGTATGTTTCTCAAGTTTAGTTTAAGATTATTTAAATAATGAAGAAAATATTTAATTTTCTTATACATATTTTTATAATGAGCCTTCATTTAACTAAATATTTTAAGTTCCAAAGTGATAGTATGAAAATTCTCAAACATTAAATTTGTTAAATATGATTTTAATATGAGAATATTTTAGTAAGTTATAAATCATTGTAGACGGGAGAAAAAACTATAAAAAAAAATGTAAACAAGTTTTTTTTCCCTCTCTCTATTGTTGTTATAATTAATTAGTAGTTTTAATTTAAACGATGAAAATGTACTAAAAAAAAAATAATTTTCTCTTTTTTGTAAATTATTTAATAAATATTAATTATAATATTTTAAGAGAAATAAAGTTTTATGTTTAGGAGTGTTTTTAAATGGAAAAAAATAAAATAAGATTTAAATTTTTTGGTAAATTTTATTTTTAATTAGAATTGTTGTTACTTTCTCTTTAACTCTCTTCGATACAAAAAATCAAATCAGCACAATTAACTGATTATCTTGTTTTCTTTTTTCAAGAATTTTTTTTTTAATTAGAAAGGAATGCCAAGAATATTATGATGTGAATTTAAATGCTTTACTTGTTTTTCAATGTCTATGATTAAGGAGGAAAATAGCTGAACAATTGTAATTATAAAAATTTATCTAACTGGTTGTTAATGTATTTATAAAATTTATCTAATTGGTTGTTATAAAAATTATCATGTAAGAGAGAGATTGTAATTGGCTTGTAGTCAAGATAATTCTAGAAAAAAAAAATGGGAGTGTAAATAGATCAGAACCATTTCTTACCTCATTGTTGAAGAGAATAAACCAAGTCTTAATCCAGTTGTTGAAAAAGACAGTAGGAAAAGCAATTATTCCTTACCTAGTTGTTGAAGAGAATAGTCAAGTCTTAATCCAGCTGCTAAACAAAGAAGTTATAATTAAGCTATTACATAGTACAACAGAAGTTTTAAACAAGCTTTTAGCATTCTATGAGTTTAGTCATAAAAATGATTTCTACAATAAAAATCATACGCTAAATTCAGCTAAAAGCCAGGCATCATTTTCCTCCATGTAGTCTACCTTCACTGGAATAAAAATGTAAGTTACCCCCCCCCCCAAGTAATCTGCAATCTTGTCTTCAATCAAGAACATGAGTCTCTGTCTATGTTAGTCTCACCTGGAAATTCAAGAAAATCCAATGGATAAAATTTGCTATTTTTTTAACCTGGAATTACTGTAAACCAAGAAAAAGGCAAATTAACCATGCACATGTCTAGAAGCCTTCAAGGAGAAATTTAATTGGGAAAACCTGAAAATTGCAACTAGAAAGGACTCCATAAATAAAGTCATGGTTAAAGGTATTTTTTGTGTGCACATTCTATATTTATTAATAGGAAAAAAAATAATTTTTTTATAAAAGTAATAATTTTTTTGGGAAGAATTGATAATTTTAAATATTTTCATTAAGTTAATGTTTTCAAATTGTGAAACATATTTTTCTTAAAATCTAGTCAATTTTTTTCTTCAAAATTATGAAATACAGTTTTTTGGATTTTTTTTTAATGTTTTTATCTTTTCATTCATTTTCAAAACTTAATAAAAGAGTAATTGACTAAATCAAAGATTGTTATCTTTAATTTTGAAAATGTTGTTTTTCCAAATCTTAGTTATTTTAAAAAAATAATTAATTAAAAGTTAATTTATGAATAGAAATCAACTGATTGATTATAATTTTTATAAAAATATATTTTTTGATGAAATGAATTTTTAAAATTTCATACTAGCATGTCATTTTTTTTGTTTATTATTAATCAGTTAATTATTAAATAAGGCTTTAAAAAATATTTTTTAATCTTAATTTCTTTACCCTATCCAATTCCTGTTTCATAAATGGTAGTGTATGACTTTATTTCGTGACAGTTTAGTATTCTAGAATTTTCTTTAATGATCCAAAACTATTTATTTATACTAGGGTAAGCCTAGGAATTACTTAACGTGATTTGTAATAAACTGTTTTATTTATTTATTTATCTAATGCTCATGGTAATAATTTAGTGCTTCCTTAGCTAGATTTATGCATAACAGTTACAATGAATAGGGGTTTATGTTTAGTATTATGGCCATTCAGATAATGATATCCTGGCTGGCACAAAAGGGATATCTTTTAAAATCCATGCACTGCATTTCATTTTATTTATTCTTTAAAAATTTAGTTTATAGTTGGCCAGTACATTAATGGTATTAAGTGACCAGAGCACTGATAATGGTCAGAATATTTTTAATACCTTGGCATTATTTGACTTATAGTTTGATGGAATAGCATCTAAGCATGTGCATCCAGATAATTGTTTGTATTTCTGCCCTAAGTTTGTCAGTAGCTAAATAATTAGCTTGGTCTACAGTGGAACACTTTCAAATTCAATGACAAGAATGACTGTTGATTTATTTATTTTTTTATTGTTGATTATTCATGATAATGAATGATTAATTAGTGTCTTGTTGATCTCTCATGCTCATTCCTTTTATATTTAATTCTATATTTTATTTGGGATGATGATGGTTTCCCATCTCCTCATAATACAGTCCTAATGTGGTGTACAATTACAATTGTTGCCTAACTTGTGCAACCATTATTTCCACACTATTACAAATGACTACCCAATTGAGGGGCATTGTAACCTAATATTTTTTCTTATTAACCCTATTTTCCATACTGTTACAATATATACATGAAAAAGAAGATTATAATGAAATTGGTAAAAATATACATATGAGGATTATCATTGAATTTTGTCAAATGATTAATAACAATACAATATTGTAGTGAAACATTTATGTTTAAACAATAAATCTTTAAGTTTATTTATACTTTTTCTTTTCAATATTATACTTATGTCCTTTTTCTATATCCATCAGACATTTTAGGTTATTTCAATTTTCATCAATAATGAATAAACATTACTCATCATATTTAAAATCCACCTTATTCTTTGAAATGTGATATACATTTATATTTTAATAGTACACTATAGAAGTGCAATAGTTTTATACGTGATAATTTATATATAAATTTCATTCTCTTCAAAGTTTAACCAGTAAAACATAGTTTTGTAGAAGATCCTTAAATGTCAATGACTGAACTTTTCTGAGAAACAAATAGTAATACAGATATCCTATAGTGAAACATTTATGCTGAGTACAGAATTTAACTACTTCCGGTTTGTCGGCGTCATTTGCGCCCTTCGGTGCTCATTTGATGATGTGCTATTTTCTTTCTTTGCTGACGTAAAAAGTATAATGATGACGTCGAAGAAAATATGGCCGTTTTTAGCTATATATGTTAGCTTTCAAACGATCTTTATTTCAAAAAAATCGGTCGAAATTTAGATTTTTGGCGAATTTTTTAATCAACCACAGTATTTAATTTTTTTGTTTTTTTGGTAATTTTTGTACTTATCACGAAACGATAAAAGACATAAAATGTTTTACGGCTGCAAGTGAAGTTTTCTTCGGTATTATTCTCAAACAAGGCTTACAACAGACTAAGAACGTAATTATTCGTAAGTAAAATTTTTTAATTTTTTGAAAAAATATATTTTTTATTAATTTTAGTTTGTAATTAGTGTGTGCTAATTTGTAGTTATATATTTATTTATTTATGCTCATATACAATTCATATCTATCGAAAAATTGGTGTGTGTGTAATTATATATTTATGGTCGTATAGAATTCATATTTATCATAATTTTCTAAAGGTAGTTTGTAATACATTTATTTATGCTCACATAGAATTCATATTTATCGAAAAATTAGTGTGATTTAGTTTGTAATTATATATTTACTCATATAGAATTCATATCGTAATTAACTTATTAGTATATAATTCATATCGTAATTTTCTAAAGTTCTATGTACACTAATCCTCTTATTTTTATAAAAATAATGATTTTCAAAAAGCATACTTTTTGAAAACCATTAATTATGTTTATATTATATGGTTTACAAGCAATGAGTTATAAGACTAATAAACAAATGTATACAGACAGACATTGCATACACAAACATATAATCCAATTCTGATTCTTGTTTATGTTTATGCTTGATCATGCTTTGCTTTTGCTATATGTTTCATAACATTATTTTCAAGTCTATAGACTATATGCAAATAAATTATATCTGTGATACAATAAATATAACAAGATAGCATCACTTCTGTACATAAAAAATATAAACATCACTTGGCACTGCATAAAGAATATAAACATCATTGGTGATCACAATGAATATAAACATCACTATTGTACACACAAAAAATATAAAATGAAGAGATAAAACTCATTTTATCAGTGATATAGAAAGTAGCCTACAATTTCTAGTTTTAGACATACAAGAAGCCAATTGCTATGATGATTTCTTTTGTATCTTTTATTAGGATGAATCTTTTTCTTTATAGACGCCTTTGACATTTAGAACATTTGGGGTACAAGATAGAAATGAACAAGTCATATCCGACTTTGTTTGGAGATTGTGAAGCTATGGATTATCTCAGGTAAGACATATTATACATGTTTAGAAAGATAATTTTGTAAGGAATAGAAAGAAATTATCACTGAAGATGAATTTTGAATTTTAGTTAATGTTAATTTCCAAATTATGAACAAACAATAAAATAATAATTATTTCGAATGTGAAAATTTCTTTTTTTTCCTTATTTTTTATATAGTTATCACTATTTATTTTATGCTTATTGTTTTTCTTAATTTTTCTAGTTTCTAGCAATGTAATTGTGTTTGTTCTAACATAATTAAAACTGAAGTTATTATGAAAATTGTGTCTCAGGCCATTATTTTAAAAAGTTCAATATGGCGGCTTGAAGCTGAAATAGTTAAAGCTATATGGTTAATTTCTTATCTAATCACAAAAGAATGTACTACTTTATCATCATATATTGCCAGAAAAAGTGAAATTGGAAAAAAAAACTCTCTTCCTATCAAAAAGCCAGAAATTTACTAAAAAAATAAAACTGCTGATAAAGTAATAAATCCAGATTATAAATGGTCAGGTAATCAAACCTTTGAACGGCAAAAATAAAAAAATATTATTACTGCTGTGTACTCTGGGGTGGTCACATATCAGCTGGGTCATATCAAAATAAACAAATCACACAAATAAAATAAACGTTAGTATTATTATATTCATAGATAAAATATATAAAAGGATAAATGAAACTAAATATTAATCTTTGAGGAGGTTTCTAGTGTAAAAACACATCTTTAGTAGTGTTTATATTATTTCTATGTACACTTTACTTGAAATAATGGTAAATCTGCATCTAATTAAACAGTGCTTTTGTACACTACACTTTACTCCACCTGCTGCTGTATTTAGCATGAGTTCTACTTATGTAATTAATTTGCATAAAGTAGTTTAGATTTTGTCCATGCTAATTTCTTGTAAATTTATCTAAAATGAATATAATTAGATAAATATTGAGTGGTAACTATTTTCCTTAATAAATCTTTATTTACATTAATAACCATATATAAATATTTATCTGCACACCATTATTTATAACACTATACACATTTCAATTACCCATCAGGATTGCATTTTATGCTATTTTCACCATCAAAATATCTACTTTCAAAAACAGATTATAAAAAACAATCACAAGAAACCATATAAAATAGAAGCACCAGAAATCTCAAATCACTATTATTGAAGCAGCTGTAAAGAATATCTGAAGAAGTCTATACATACAACTTAAACCAAATAGTTTTAAACATTTATTTTTTTCACATTGCTTTATATGTAATAAAAAAGATTCACCTTTTTTGAACTTTTAAATTAATAATGTATTTTATTGTTATTGTTTAATTAAAAGACAGATAAAATTTTGAACAAGACTGTTGAAACTGTAAGAAGCAGTAGTAGTAAAATGTATAGTTAACTTAAAATTTTTAAATAGAATATATTATTTTATTACATTCTAATAGTAGTTCTAACAAGATCATGGTTGTAAGAAGATTAATGACAAATCTTCAAGCCTCAAACTCCAAATTACAAAAAAAAATTATTACATTAGCCATTCAAGATCAATCACGACAGAAACTAAAAAAAATCAAAGCAGCTGCTTAATATTTCAACAAAAAGTGAAAACGTGCTATCACTGTAAGTTTATTCAATAGTCATATAATTATCAATAATCATAACAATTACAAGCCATTAATGGTATGAATCCACCCGGGAAGCTCAAAGAAATATCACCTGTTGATGAAAATTTAATAGATGCTTATAACCAATGAGAATAAAAATTTCAACTCTATTATAAGAATTTTGTGTATATACTTCATTAATAAAACTTAACTCTTGTAACTATTTATTAGTTGTATTTTTTATTTATTTAAACATTTGACTTAATCATTCTGTCCTTATGTCTTGATCACATATAATTTTCTTTAAATCTTTTTAATCCTTCATTAATTAATGTATAATTTAACTTGCATTTATCTATTTCCTCAAGTGCTTACACCAACAAATACCAAAATCCAACCTTACTATTAATCTGGAGAATATTATACTAATAAGAAAAAAAATCAAATGTAAAAAAACATGTTGAAAATATGTTTAATAACAAAACTCAAATATTTTATAAGAATAATGTTATGTAAACAAATATTTTATTTAATAATTATTACCAATAATAAAATAAACAATATATCTACTTGCAGAGTTATCTATCTAAATCTTATATCAGTCAAAGTGACTGCCTCTATATTTTGATTTTAATGTCTTTTCTTGAACAATGAAAAAAAAGATTCTTGTAAATAGGTCTTTCGTACGAGTTCTTGTAAAGTATGTGACATGACTTAGTCTACATAATTCAAATTACGTCTTGCTTTTAATTAAATAAACAAATCCTTATATGCATAGAAACATAAATATACATTTATACACACACATACTCACATTATCTGTCAACTTACTTCCATCCTTATAACAGACCAAATGCCCTCCATATATTTTTCAAATGCATGACCGCCATAAACATCCACACAAAAACACTGTTTAGGAAAAAAATGAAACAAAATTTTAATTACTACAAATATGTCTATACATATAAATAAAACAAAAATAGTAAAAATATAAAACTTTGGTCATATTATCTACAAAAATAAAAATTTAATTGGAATCATAAAGTGTAATCAAGAAGTATATATAATGCCATTATTATAACTCTTTTTACTGTAGATTGAAATAGTAATTATCATAACAGATTTCACTTATTGCCAATTGATTGCAGGGTTAAGGTCTCTTCAAATTTAATCTAGTTTCTCAAATCCACAATCTCTCTTTTCCATATTATTCCAGCCATTTATCTCATCAATCCATTTCATACATGGTCTCTGTCCATCAACTGTCATCTCTTTTAGCAACATATCCATTCCAATTCCATATATATATATTAATTCTTTCTATAATGTTAATGATATTAATTTGTTCATTCAGCCATAATCCTTCCTTATTATTCACAATATATATCTCTCATTATTTAAATATGTGGTCTGACATCTCTATAATGCTCTTCTATTTGACTATTGCTCTTCATCAAGAAAAAGCACTAGGTTGCATATATTTTTCCAACACTCACCTTTACTTCTATTATACTAAAGTTTGAAACCAAGACAATTTGATTGAATAGTTAATACAAATTAGAAACAGTATATTTAAATACTATCTATTATAAGGTAAGCATAAAATGAAAAACCTGCATGATCAAAACTGTCTACAGTTAGTATATAATAGTCCATTATTAAGTGTTAGAACATAAAATCATTAAATAAGAAGTTGACATGGGTTCAAAATTATATGGTGCTAAAACTTCAAATCTTTGGCATAATAATATAACTTCAGTCAATATGGCTGCTAGATGTTACATAAACAATAAATAAAACACAATTGCCCAATATTAAAATCTTTAGTTTCAGGGAAATCTTATCATCAATTAGCCTTCTTATTTATGATTGGTTATAAAAATTGAATTTCATTTTGTATCATAATTTTTCTGGAAAATGTAATTACATATGTTTTTTAAAAAAAATAAGAAAAAAATATTTCTAAACAAAAATTTGCTTTAATTTGACATAATTTTTTGTTATTTATGGCACATTTGAAGCAAATTTGTATATTTTATGATATAAAACGACACAGTGTACTGTAACAAATACATTGGCTGAAATTAAACAAAAATTAACTTCTCTTTTAAATTTTAAAAAATTTCTATACCAAATAAAGAAAAAAGCAATCTATTATGTTCAGGATTTACCAGTTATATATATGTCTGTGTCTGTGTGGGTGTTTGCTCCTAATAGTATATTCGATCTTGGCAAATATTTAGGGACTTTATCCTTTATTTTATAATGTGCTATATAACTGAAATCATTATAAATGTTTTTGATGCAGTTACAAATATAAGATACTAAAGTTGATTGTTAAGAAGATTGCAAACAATTGGAAATAATTAATAATAATGAAATATTATTAGCTACATTTCAGTAGTATTATTTAACCATAGACATACAAAAACTTGATTTCAACTATAAGTAGAGAAATTTATTATACATTCGTAAAGCTATTATGCATTCAGGATAAATGAGTGAAGAGAGACTTGATTTACTTAAGCAATAAATTAATATATCAAAAAACACAATATTTTTAATACCAACAATGATAGATCTTTTTTACAATAAAGCATAAAACCAAAAACTAATTATTTAATTATCTTGGCATTACTAATTCTTAGTGAAAAGTTTTATCAATTCCAAAATATAGAATTTATAATGTGATGTTATACACAGGATCTTGGTTTTCAGTTAGTTATCCAAACTTTTTTCCTTATAAACAAACACGTTTAATTTATAGTATCTCTTTATCATAAAATAGTATATAATTACATTTCAAATTATTCATTAGATTTTTTTATTTAAATAAAATCAAAAAGATCTGCTTAAATTGTTTTTATATGATATTTTATAAATTTTAAATTATAAAAACATAAGTGATAGCATTATTGCTTAACTCCTGTTATTACTACTTAACATCTCTCAGTGGAATTGAGAATTCAGTTCTCCAGTCACAAAAAAAAAAAACACGATATGCATAACTTGTTTTTGCCATAATTAATAAATAATTTAATTTAGTTGAAAATTAAAACTACACACATATATATATACTTACTATTGTTTCTAAAGCATCGATTTTAGCATTGCGAATATCTGATGACAATTTCTCCATTAACAATGGAATGCAAAACTCAGCAAAGCTTGGTGTAGCTGCTAAACAACGTCTTAGACCAGTAATGAGATCTTCTTTCTTAATACCTCTAGGATCATTAGGAGGCTGAAAACAAAAAATTCAACAATCATAAAAATTTAAATTACAAAATAGTATTTGCAAAAAAAATAAAATGTTTATATCAAAAATTTTCATATTTTTTCCCTTCATACACATACATTTTTTTTAACAACAACAAATAATAATAATATGCCAAATACATGTAAAAAAAATTAATTCAAATTGTGAAATAAAGATTGCAAACTTGTTTATTATGTAATAATAGCAATTATGCAGTAAGTAATAAATTCCAAATATTTAGAGTGCTGTGATGCAAATTTACTTCAAACACATGATATTTAGCACTGCTTGTTTGAAGAAAGAGAAACAGAGAAATCTCATTATGATTCTGCATACATATAAAAATAAATGGCAAATCCTGATTAAACTATTTCCTGCTATAGGAATATTATATGTAAAACTACTTTTATAACAAGCTATCTTTATATATGTAATGTTGATCAAAACATATGACGACTAATTTAAAATGTTATATTAAAATAAAAATGATTCTGGGTATGAGAGTACAATCAAGATTTGACATAAAATCCAAATGATGCAGACACATGCATATTTCAATAATTTCTGAGAAAATCTAAATGTAATAACCAAATAAACAGGTATTTTTTTAACAAATTTAAAATTATAAATCTTTAATAAAATGTCTTGTATATTATTTTAATCATCCTTCAATCAATCCTTTAAATTGATTCATTTTAAATTTCTTAATTTCAAAATTAATTTTTTATAATACACTTATGTCGTCACTTTTACCATTAATGCTGAATATAATGTATTCCCTCTCAAAATAAGAAATTACTGGTTTCCTATGATAAAAAAAATGTATTCCTTATCATAAATTTAAAATATATCATAAAACTTAAAATTAATAAATATTTAATTAAACATATTAATAACAGTAAACATTAAGTGAATGTAAATTAATGTATAAATTGTTTCTTAATAAACAAGTGATATGCTTTTTTTCATTAGTTTACATTCTATTAAACATTGTATCAGCATCCTAAAGTATATTAAGGCTTCGGCGATTTTATATTGCTAAAGCTATTAATATATGGTGCATCTGAACTAAGTTCAGTCCCATATGGCTATTTAAGTTAGGTAGCTGGATTTTTAGACATATGGATGTCTGAAAATTTCAGATTTTCTTCTCAATAGTTACACATTAGATAAAGTGCTGAGATTGTCCTAGTATTTTTAATCTAATGAATATCCTAGTACCTCACTGATGATGCTAGATGCAGAAACCGGTCTGGGGTTGAGGATATTCTCAAAGCGTGTTAAGAGATTGTTTTGCGAGCTCTATATATAACAATTGTAAATATGAGCTTTATTAAAATTAGGTCATGTGACATCTGACTTGATTTTTTTATCACTTTATTTTTTCATCCTAAAGTAATTGTGAATATATTAATAAAAATAATATAAGTTGAAAAAAAAAGTTAACATAATTTACACTTTAAAATTTATTTTTGGTACATTTTATTAGGAGATCAGTTTTTTATTTATTTATTTATGTGCTGAATAATACTTTCAATTTTTGTTTTAATATACACTGACATTTTCATCTAGGGAGGAATCTGATGTATTATTTTTGAAAGAACTCTACACAACTAGTTATGTGTTATTGAAATAATGAATCTAAACTTGCTATGATAAATCCTATTTCAGTTTAAATCTTAAGTAATCATTTATACTAAACAATAGCTTTTAGCATATAAAAAATTAGACAAGAGTACTTTTTTCCTCTTTACTACTCAAGTAATCAAGCCACAAGATAATAATGCAATTTATTAATCTCCATTCCCAGATCAGTATCTCAATGAGGACTTATGATTCAAAGCTGAAACCAATGCAGTTATGCATCTAGAAACATCTTTAATCCTTCTTTTATCATTAAATAATAATCTAAAATCCAAAAACTCTGTTTTGAACCAAAACCAATCTATTTAGAGACAAAATTATATGGATTCTGACTGTGAATGCAAAAGCTAGAAATCAATCCGGGATGGGGGATTAATTGAATACACTCCCAAATGGAGATCACTAATTACTTAAGCTAATAGCAGTATAAACTCCTCATGTTTATGTGATAGTAAGTAGAAAGAATCAAGTAATTCCTATATTGACATTAATATTTCTCGCATAAAAAAAAAAAAGTGACTATGATTTGGAAAAAAAATGATTACTAAAATATAATTACAAACCCAGTATCAGATCTATATAACTATATAAGCAAATTGACTTGGATTAAAAACCTCAAAGTTTTTTTTTTAATTTCAAACTATTTATTATCTTGATAGTAAAAAAAAATAATTAAAAATGGCTGTCAGATGAATATCTACCATAGTTCCAACTTTGAATCTCAAGAAATTGATAAAGGCAAAAAAAAGCAGAAACCAATCAGAAAAATTAATAAAGTGTATGAGCATTTGACAAGGCTTGATTAATCAAGCTTACAAAAAAATGGCACCAGAATAATAAAAGAAAAAGTGCTCTTGTTTATGCTGTAATAAGCAGAAAAAACCAAGTAATGTTATATTTGTATACCTATAAAATATTTTGAAGCAATACCAATTCTAAACAGATTATTGTTGAATAGAATGTTTTTCTGTTGACTCCATGAAAGGTTATATTATTTTTATTATTAAAATAAATTTAAAGATATTAAAATTTATAATATGAAATAAATTACTTTTAACAACAAAGCTAATCTCATGAAAATATCATATGTAGTTGAACAAATTTTTATTTAAAAAAAACATTTATAACTTTAAAGAAATATATTTTAATTCAATATTAGAAGTATTGTAAGCAGACAGATTACAAAATCAAAAGTATTTATCACAATATATAAATGTATACAGTACAGTCATTGTATCTAACCTCTTAAAATCTGCAGAATAATTAATCCATGATTAAAGAAATATTAAACAAAAATTAAAAATTCATATAATTCATATAGTATATTATATTTATATATTGGATTATTTCCATCATTTAATATAAATATTGAATGTCTTTTAGAAAAATTTAACTTTATTTAAATATTCCAAATACATTCAACTGTTAATAGTAGCACACAGGTTACTGTATGCACAATGTTTTGAAAGATATTATTCTCCCCTCTTCTACAGGTGTTGATGATCTGACCAATGATTCTTGAATACACTTTAACTAACTGAGCCATTATTTGCCTGTAAAGTAACAGTTATTTTCTTACCCTGTACACTTTTGACATTGTAATGATCATAATGCCAATGTTTGCACTCGTGATACCCTATTCTTTTGTGAATATGAAAATTAAAATTTCTTTTAAAATGGCCCCAACCATGAGTTAATAATGCTAACAATATTGTTAATCCTAAAAAAAAGCTGTGAAGTGATTCTTTAATGTCATTAATGATCAATTATCAAAGTATTAAACAAAAATTAAAATAGATTCAAACTAAACTGCTAAAGTTACTATGTGATAAATTTTTAGTGAAGACTGAAAAAGTATAAATTTGTAGACAGGTAGTATGAACTAACAGAATTTTTCAATAGATAATAAAATACTGTGTGAGAAAGCATCAAGTCTAGAAAAGAAGCCTTTAGCAAAAGATCAAGAGAAAAGAGTAACATTAATTAAACCAAAATTAAGAGATCAGTATGAACTTAAAAAACTAAATACTTCATAACTTCATTTAGGCATGGTTAGAATTGATATTACCATGAAGTTTTAATTTCTTAATTCATAATGCAAATGCTACCACTATCATGTCACAAAAAAATGGATGATGCTATCTTTACAGTTAAATATATTTAAAATTTATCAGCATTATGTATTCCTTGCATTTGATCATCATCAAATGACATTACAATTTTTTTTTAAAAGACAGTGATAAAGCGCTAATATATTCACATATGTGCATAATTAGATCAGAGTACAGAACATATATACAGTATATAAATGAGTGTTTTTCAACGTAATTGCTCAGATAATTTATTCTATTTTTCACTATCATATACATTTTAAAATGATCTGCACTGTATAAAATATGTCTGTTAAAAAAATATTATACAGAATATGCAATCTGCGATTTTGGCAACCACACAACAGCCTGAAATAAATGGTGTAGTTACAGTGCTCTTACTACAGTGTGTAAACAAAATGTCTATCTAATCATTCATTAATGCTTTATATATAAAATGCCAATGTAAGACTAATTTGTTTCTTGAGCAAGTTTGACATCGGCAACTCAGCTAATCATACCAAAAACAAAAATATCTGTTCAAGATTATATGGTATCTCTTCAGATATCTTTAGATATCTTAAAGTAAAATTAAGATACACAATAAATAAAATAATGAAAGAAAATATTTTACATAAAAATTATCAAAGCCAAAATAAATATTTCAGCACTGTTTTATCAAACAGAATTTCATAATTACTTATAAAAAAAGAAAATGGTTTACATCCCAACTTATAATCCAAATAGCAATCTGATCTGTTGCCAGATAATTAAAAGAATAATGTGTTCAACTATATAAGATAACAAAAAAAATCTTATTTATTGCAAAATTTAAAAATTCATTTTAAAAATATTTAAATCAAAACTTTTATTTTTAGCATAAAAGCAAATGTCTTTCAAGTTTATGCAGATTGAAAACAATTTTCGAAAATTAAATAAAAAATGATCAAATAACAAATGTCCTAGCCAGTAACAAGGATATATAAATTGTCAAAGTTGCCAGTCAATCCATATAAGTTGCAAATAAAATAAAAGTTGTTTGGTATTCAAGAAATCAAATAGGTTTCATCTACTTTTATAGAAGTTATCCAGATTTTGAAGATATAGTTTAGGTTCTAACAATAGTGAGTCAATCCACATATTGAATATATCAGGCATTAATAATTATAGAAAAGCGCAAGTAATTTTCATGAACAGCTCAGTCAGGTGAGCATATTCTTCATCAGAATATATAAAAGCACAAGTTGCTGTACAAAACTTTCAATAGGTGGCAGCAATACTATCTTTGTAATGACTCCCAACTGATTGCATAGCTTTGCCAAATTATAAAAATATGGTAAACTTTATAGCTATAGAAAAGATACGTCATATTCAAGATGTCACAATTTTGTCTATGCATAGATAATTCTCAAATCTCTATATGAGTCTCCATGTTCATAGGCATGATTAATATTAATTATAATTATATATCATCATTTTCAACTATTATTGATGCACTGCAAGATGAAGGCCTCTCCAAATTCAATCCATCACTGATTTCTAGTCTCTTTTCTCCATATCATCATAATACATTTCTTATTTCATCCATCCATCTTACATATGGTCTCTTTCTAGGTTTTTTACAATCACTTAGAATCCCATTTAATATTTCAACTGTCCACCTACTATCATCTCTTCTAGCAATATATTCAGCCCAACTCCATTTCAGTCTCTTAATTTTTTTCGATGATGTTGGTAACACTTGATATTCTCTCACTCATGTATTTCGTTTTTAATAATTTCTTGTTATTTCTAGCATGCATCTATTCATACTTTGCTGAGTGATCTGAAGTTTCTGTATTGTTCTTCTGTTAAGTGTCCAAGTCTCAAATCAATAAGTAAGAACTGGTAAAACAAATTTATTAATAATCTTTTTCAAACATTTATAAACATATTTCCTTTTAATAGTAAATTATTTCTACCAAAAGTTACTCCAACCAAGTTTAACATCATCCATTATATTTCCATCTGTAGTAATAACCTGACCAAGGTATTTGTAGTTATTAACTTCTTCTAACTCATTATTATCAATCGTTATTTTCTTCTTTTGAAAAAAATCCATTGAACATTACTTTAGTCTCTTTAACACTTACTTTTAATCCTACTTTCTTACTTTCAACTAAGGATGTTAACTGTTTATACTTCTTCTATACATAATATAATAAACACAATAAGTGCATTTATACAAAACTGTAAAGAATATGAGAACGCCGTAAGTTCTCAAAAGTGCTAAGTCTTATTTAATTTATACAAATAACAAGTTTCTCTATAGCTGCATATAAGCATACTTACTATGTTTATTACTTTCATCTAATAACTCTTGCAATATTTCCTGAAGCTCTAAAGTATTATTTATAAAAACAATGACATCATCTGCAAAATCTAGATGACTTAAATAATCTCCATTTATTTTTATTCCTATAACTTCCCATTTTAATCCACAAAATACTTCTTGCAAAACTGCTGCAAAGAGGTTTGAGATATGGAGTCAATCTACCATACACCCATCTCAATGTTAATCTTCCTAATATCATTATGTAATCTAATTTTTGTTGCATTCTTATAAATATTCTTCAGAATATAACCATATCTTAGGTCTATACTTAGATGATTCAATGCTTTAATCACTGAAAAGTGCTTATAAATCAAATGCCTTTTCATAATCTATATATGCAAAGCAAAGGTAAATGACAATTCATATTCATTGGTCCTTTCTATAACTTCTCTCAATACTTGGATATGATCCACTGTACTAAAACCACTTATAAAATTAATAAAAGACTAATAAGTCTGTAATTTCTAATATCTTCTTTATCACTTTTTTTAAATATTAATATTAATACTACATTCTTTCAATCATCTGGTATATCTTTATCATTTAGATATTTGGAATATGACTTTGCCAAAATTTTTTCTATTTCTTCACTGATTCTTTTAAGATATCAATTATAATTTCGTCATTATCTGCAGCTTTTCCTTTCTTCATAAATTTAATTGTATGTCTTATTTTATTTAAAACCTTGGGTAATTGAGAAGATATTATAGTTAGAGATACTTTTCCTTGTTCTTTACTGCTACATTATTCTTTATAGAACTCTTATACACATTTAATGATGTCATTTCTATTTTTAGTAATAGTTTCTTATTACAGAAATAAGTTTCCTACCAATGCCAAGATATTGTTTTACACTCTTGAGATTTTTATTTTCTTCTATAACTTTCCTTACTAGTTCACAATTATACTTTTTTACATCATTATCATTTCTTTTTTACATCATTTTACAAAATTCGAAATATTCAATCCTTCTTAATGCATCATTTTTATACATTTTCATATATCTTTTCTTCTTTATAAATTAAAAAATATTAACTTAAAAATGAAGTTAAAAAAGAGAAGTTATAAATAAATATAATAAAAATATGCTAAACGTTTTCGAGGATCCATGCCTCATAATCATAGCATTCATAAAAATACATAATAAAATATATACAAAGATATATAAAATTAGCACGTATTACGTGGACCATTTCTTCGATATATCAAAGCAAGTGTCTTTTCTATTTATAGCATTAATATTTCCATTAATATAGAATGCTTCTTTTATTTTCCAAAAAAAAATTAAGCTTTAAATAGCTCTCACTAGGCTCTCAATAGTTATGTAATGAAAATTTTTTGCATTTTTTCTTCTTTGTTTTACTTTCTAGTTAATTAACAGCATAATATTATGGATTGATTAAGTGGATGAATAATCCTAAGCTTCCTCAGAAGAATTCAGCTATATAAAGAAAAAATTCCAAATTTAATTCAGATTTGAAATAAGGTCATAAGCATGAAGATGAATGAATTATCAATAACACCATAAGAACATTCTTACAAATATATAATATTCAGATATTGTATACATTTTGCTGAACTTAGGCATGTAAATTTTGTTTAAAACCATATATAAAATCAAAATATTTACCATTAAAAAAAGAAGAAAACAATTATTGAATAATAATTTTACACTTCTTTAATTAAAGTTATATCAATTAAAAAATTTCCTGCAGCAAATTCTTTTACTATTTTAAAAATCACATCCATAGTTTTAACAATTCTCTGAAAATTTTATTTGTGATCTTATTCAACATTCCATAATTTTGAGTTGAAATAATCTAAGCCTCTGATAGATATCGCTTTTTCACATTCAAATTTTAAAATAACATTGTAATTTAAATATTTAAATTATTATAATTTTTTAAAAATATACTTTTTTTAATGTGATTATTTATACCCAAAAATAAATAAATAATTTTCTATAATTAATTAGAAAAATAAAATGCAATCATGTACTAGTGCTATAGTGCTAAAAAATTATTGAGAAAGAAACTTTTTTATTTTTCGCTAAATGAAAATTAACTCAGGAATCTTTAGTTCTTCCACAAAACACTTCTATCATTTGGCAGCACAGATAATAATGGCATTTATAATTATGAGATAATTTCTTTTTACAAATTAATTTTAAATAAAATCATAACCATCCACATACAAACATACAAAATACATTAAACACAAAAATAATTACTTACAGGAGTAAAATCGATTGGAAAATAACAAGAAATAACTTCAAACATCTCTTCTGTAAAATGGGCTATAATGATATAAAATATATTACAAAAATTAAAATTATTTAAAGTATAAAAATTATATCTGCATATTAAAAAACAAAAAATATAAAAAATCTTAGGTTTGTAATGAAACAGTTATATACCGACTTTAATATTAGCTTTTCTTATATACCGACTTTAATATTAGCTTTTCTGTGATATTTGTAGATAGGAAGAAATTTAGCACTAAGAAAAATGTATCTATAAAATTACAAACATCATCTAAGGGTATTTACCTTTATATATTGGGAATCATAAAATTTATATACCCCATAATAGGCTTAATTATTTTTTCTTCATTTTTCAGATCATATGTTAAGAATACAATTGCAATAACGAAGAAAAAAAGCCAGGTTTGTACTTCTATCAAAGAGCTCATACTATAAGTTTATTAGATTCTGATTTATTAAAATGTAATTAAAACAAAAATTTCTTAAGTTGTAATTATCATCATTTATATATGATTTCCCTTATAGTTACAACATTCTTAACACAAATATAGATTTTACAAAAAAATGGAATGACTAATTTATGAATACTTTTTATATAATTATTTCAAATTGAAACTAATTTGTGACAAAAGATAGATATTTAGATGATATATACAAAACTTCTGAATTATAATGTGAAAATGAAATACACATAATTATATATTTCTTATAATAAATCAATACATATAATTTGATTTCAGTTTACAATTCAGAAGTTAGCTATTTTGTAAATTATCTAATATTTTATTTCAGAAAGAACTAAATAGTTGCAATTCAATGCTTTGATTCATATGTTATAAATTCCAGCATTTTAATATAATAAATTATATAACTAATATGTTTTTAAAAAAAGTTTGTTTATTATATATATATAGATACATACACACACACTTTTTTTTTACTAATGATTTACATTCTTATTTTGTAGTCTGTTTAAAGATAATCATTCATTTTGTGGTTATAATTTCATATAACAGTATTCAGTTTTAATAAATTTCATTAGAAAAGATTAAAGGTTATCCTTGTAAATAACTGAAAAATTGGGAGAAAATGAAACTGCTTCACACAAAGACAGAATATGTCTTGAGACTGTATTTTCAATAGTAATTTTTTGCCATGAACTTTAGATCATATAACATTTATTAAAATAAATTTTAATAAAAAAATCAATCCGTGTAAGATTGCTTAAATTAAAGCAAAAGAGCTTAAAATCTTTTTTTTTTTTTAAAGTAATTTGATGACATTTGTAGATAATAAAAAACGAATCTACAAATCTGGTTAATATTAGTAATTAAAAGATAAAAAAAGTATCCAATTTATTATATACTTTTAATTACCGATTGATTGTATATTTTTAATTTTTAAAAATATAAAAGAATTCATAAAAGAGATTAAAATGTATCACATTCTTTCATTAGCAAATCAGTATAGCTCTGATTCTTGAAAAGAGCGATAAAAACTTTATTTTTTTTGTGAACTCTAACTCTGAAAAATATACCACTGTTTGGAAAATTATGTTGTGGTGATTGATTAAATATAAATGGTCCTTGATAGAAATGAAACATTTGCTTTATGGATAATAACTATTATTTGTTAATACAGTCACAAAAAATGCATTGGTAATGAATTTAAAGTGTGCCAGCTATAATTATATAACCGTCTTCTGAAAACTACCTGAGCCCAAATTTAATACCATAACCCTGGGTTAACTAAAATGCTTATGAAGAATGTATGAGCATTTATCATTTTTTTGGAAGCAGAACATTTAACTTGAATAAATTGGAAAAAAAATATCACAACTTTTCACCCCATGCTGATTAGTAATGGAAGTTCCAAAAATATACATATACCATGGTAAGACTTATTCCTGTTGAAACTTAAAAAAAAGAAATAGAAAAAGCCTTAAGTCAGTATGATTACTTTATTAGAATTTATTTCATATGTATTAGTTGCTAAGTTACTTTTATCTATTTATTTTTTTATATGCTTAGCTAATGTATGTGCTAGTTAATTGTAACTATTAAATAAATGATTGTTAGTTATAAAATTCAAGTTGTCAGTGCCATTTTATATAGCAGCTTGCATTCAAATGATCACATTAGCACTTATTTTCCATGTTTATATAAGAAAAAATTAAATTTGAAAAAATGTTTACCCACTGAGCAAATGTCGAACATTAAAATAAACTGAGAGATTATAGGATTTGAAATTGGTCCATTCAGCTTTTTTTTTTTTTTTCATAAATGAAAATTATAGTGCCTGGATAAAAGCTAAAAATGCATGTCTTTTTATTTAAATTAAATTATTTCTAAGTGGTAAACCAATTTCAAATTACCAGTGTTGATTTTGAGGAGGTGATTGGGAAATATAACCCATTTTTAGGTTCAATCATCTTCATTCTTATTTAATTTTATGATTCTATGAAAGTTATATTGATTAATCATATTTAAAGGTAGTCAGTCCCTGCAGATTACTGGAAAAGTATAGACAACATATAATAAAGATATATTTACTATAAATGACCAAAAAAAAGTTTTGTAACTAATACAAACAAGTTTTAATGTCATACTAATATCTCTAACAAAATTCCATTGGAAAGATAGATAATTAATGAAAGGTATTTCAAAATCTACATAAAATCTAAAATTATTATAAAGCCAGAATTTATTTAAGCATATTTAATATCTAAGTATAATAAAAAGTATTTACTCATGATTATACAAAACTATCATTTATTTTTATTTTGAGTTACAAAATATGATTATATTTGGAATTAAAATTGTAAGAGATTATTACTTACCTAGAGAAAAATTACTGATAACTACATATGCAGTTTGAAAAACCAACATTAAATTACGAGGATCTTTTTCTCCATCCACAGCCTGTAGAAAGCCTAACACAAAGTCAGTACCTATGGCCTTTAATTCTAATATAATACATTGAAAAAATAGAATTACTACATTATTTAAACTAACATTGGGAATAGAAAAAAATCAATAATAAAACTAATCCTTTTTTTAACAATATATACAGTACTTTAAATGATCAAATTTCAATGTTAAATTTTGCCAAAATGTTGTCTTCTCTATAAAAAATTAAAAATAATCAATTTAAAACAAAATTGAAATAGACAACTCACTATAAATCAAAATATTATTTAATACATCAATCCAGCTTTCATTCCTTAATAGAATATTTTCAAGATGTTTCTTTTTACACAATCACATGACCAATTACCTATATCTCCCCCAATAGACATTATTTACATTACATTAAATATAATTTGCAAAATACATATGTGTACATAAAAATGATTAAACTTATGACAAGTGTCCCCCCCCCTCATAATATATATATATACAAATAATCTAAAAAAAAGAACAACAATAATAATAATCCCTGCCTCCTATTTTTAAAATTATAACTCTAAAGTTTCCAATAATCTAACAATGCCCACTTCCCCCTAATTGTGCTGAACCTTTAATCATGTTTACATATTTGTTTAAATTTTCTTGATATACAAAGTCTCATAAGATTTTCTTTCCTTATAATTTTTAACATACTTTATTACCTGAATATTTTTTTCACAATTCATTTTAGGTCCAATATCCAAAAAATGTATATATGGTTTCTGATCTTATATCCTTTCTGTTAATTGCCCTATCATGTTCATTATCACATTCTATGGCAGTCTTTCCTGTCTGACCTATATA
>JAQFVV010000397.1:494574-696215 GCA_028023455.1 Epiperipatus broadwayi | reverse complement strand
TAACTTACTTTAAACTATTGAATTTCTTGCTTATTATCATTGGCAACTGTGATCTTTTTATAAATATATAAATGATTATCAGTCATTCTTTATCAAACAAAAATTATTACAACTTTTAATCTCAGAGCAGGAGTTTAATTTTATTAAAGATTATATATTGTAATGAGATTTTTCCTTTGAATCCCAATCAAACATTGGTGATGAGCATACTGAAGAATATTTCCATTTTACAAGTCTATTGCTAAAAATGTTAACCATGGAACAGTAATATTTGCTGTTCATCATATTTCATTGATGTATATATGTCTCTAGCATATGCAAAGCCATTTTATAATATATAATGAAATTATTGCTTGAGACCTGAATTCCCTGGATATTTTTATTTGTTCTATCTGGCATCATTAACAAATCCCTATCAAGGCACTACTGGCAACCCAGGCTCAATCTTCATTCATTAAATGGTCATTCCATCAGCAGACAAGAAACTCAATCATGACATTGTGCTACTCAACTACTTAGTTTAATCATATGATTAAATAATGAAATGCATGAATGAATTACACATAGATCAAAATTTAAAATTCAACATTTTATTCTATGCAGTAACAATAATATAATGCATCAACACACCTCCTACCCCATCGATAAGGCATTTATGATCATTTCTATAATGTAATGGCTTTTAATAACTTCCATTATAATCTCTATTTATTACCATAAACTAAAACATTTTTTCATTATTCATATCTGATCTATGTTTTAATGATATGCATAATTTTCTTTTTTTAATGATTAGAAGTGCATAGCACAAAGACAATATTATTCTGAAATATACACATATAATACATTTCAGAATAAACTAGATTCATATATAAAACTAAATAAGATATTAGTTCATGACCATATGATATAAAAAAAAATTTGTCACATGTGATATATATACAAATGGTCTTATTATTCAGGCTGTTGATAAATGATTGTCTGTTTATCGTTAATTTCCTTATTTCAGCTGTCAAACAAATGAAAAGTTGGTTTAGTCAGTCTCAGGGGTTTCTTCTTGCTGGCTGAAAAATGAATAAAAAATGAAATCGATTTAGTAGTCATTGATTTTTCTTATTTGGCTGGCAAATGAATAATTCAATCTATTAAGTAATCCTCAGTTTTCCAACTTTGGCTGTCAAACAAATGATTCAATCTATTTAATAATCTTTGTGTTCTTTTATATTTTTGGTTGGAAAATGAATAAAAAGTCTATTAAGTAATCCTTGATTTTCCTATATTTTTCTGGAAAACTAATAATTCACTCTGTTTAATAACCATTGGCTTCACTTATTTTGGCTGGTCAGCATTGATATATTTTATTTTTTCATAATTTATTGGCAGATATAATTTTGGAAGAATTCAGCAATGATAATTTCAATTTATGAACAGATTTCTTCAAATGATGATATCATTTTCCTTTCAGACTAGACCTAGATCTTCACGATTTTCTCATTTACAGAGCTGCATGCTATAATAGAGATAAACATCTGCTGAGGAAAGCCTAGCTAAACATACTAAGGCACCACAGGCATATTTGGCTATTTTATAAAATATATTGTAATAATAAAATATTAATCTTTTAGAAGTATATCTTGATGCATGGCTCCAACGTGGAAGGCTACAGAAAACTATATGCTGTTTGAATGATGACTTTACTTTTATAGTATAGCAGACAATTTTAGATCCATGCTTTCAAATAGCAAAATAACTATCTGTCAATGTTTATCGAAAAAATACTTATTAAAAAATATGTTGTTCTTCACCTTCCAGTTATCCACCTCCAAAACTTACTTTATCTATATCAATTGACCCCTAACTATATGTTAATAAATTAGTAAGTTAAAATCAAGAAACAGAAAAAAAGATATAAAAACAGATGGAAAAAATATTGTTTCTTTACAAATTTGAATTTTTTAAAAACAAACTTTAATAATTTGATACCTTTTTGTCACTATTTAATTCCAACAACTCTGATAGGCTTCTTTTATCATGAGCACTATTTTAGTTCATTTTACTTTCTTTTATTACATTTATAAGTTATGGTTTTTATTTCCTTTTTAAATAAAATAACTTAAAGAGAGCATACATTCTATCAGCACTATTGGAATTGAATTAAGTATCTTTTTACTGAACCTATATTATTGTAATGTCTATCCTTTTTTAATTTATAGCTAGCTATGCATTTTTGAAATATACATATATTACTAATAAATGCATAATCTTTTTTTATTTAACATTTTAATTTCCATTCACACAGATCTTATAAATATTTTTAAACCATAATTCATGATTTAAACATAAGATAACAAACACTGGAAAAATATAAAAAATATCTAATATATATATATCAAAATACATTATATATATATAATTTTCAACCAATATTGATCCACTACAGGTTGAAGGTCTCTCCAAATTTAGTTCTGTTTCTCTTATTAATATTTTCTCCTTTCCATATCATACTTAAACTTCTTTATGTTGTCAAATCGTATCACCAGAGATCTCTTTTTAGTTTTTTATATCTGTTGGAATCTGCTCTAAGACTTCAGATATTCTTCTATTATCATCTAATCTAGAAATATGTCTAGCCCAGTTCCATAGATAATTTTTTGAATAATATCAATGATACTTGTTTGTCTCTCATTCACATATTTCATTTTTTATTCCTTCATATTATTCCCAGGATACACCTTTTCATACTTCATTGAATGATATAAAGTGTCTGTATAACTCTTTTTTAAATATTAAAGTATCAGATATTTGAGTAAAACAAATAAAACATATCTATAAAAATATTCTTATTCAATCATGTAAAAATATTATTTTAATAATAAGATATCTCTACCAAAAGCACTTCATCTAAGCTTAATATTGTAAATAATTTCATATACTATGTTTTCATCTGTAAAAATAATATGAGCAAGTTATTTGGGATTATTAGTTTTTCTAATTTACAGATCTTTATCTTCTTCTGAAAAAAATTTATTAATATCATTTTAGTCTTTTTAATATTTATTTAAATTAAAATTTTTTACTTTCATCTGATAACTTTTAATTTCCTGAAGAAATGAAATATTACCTGCAAAATTCGTATGACTTAAATAATATTTATATATTTTTATTTACTTAGCTTTCCAATTTAATCCACAAAATATCTGTAAAACTATTATGAAAGGTTTCAGAGATATGAAATCGTTAACTATCACCCGCTTTTATAACTAGTAAACTTTTTAATGCCACCATGTAATCTAGTCACTGCTTCTACATTGCATTAAATATTCTTCAGAATATAATTTTATTCCAAGTCTAATCTTGATAGTCCAATAATTAAATTATTCACTTATAGTGGAAATGCTTATAGAATCAACTACCTTTTCATAATCTGTAAAATACAAACATAATAACAATTCATAATCATTCATATTTTCTATAACTTCTTTCAATGCTTGGATGGATATGGTCCAATATGCCCCCACTCATTATAAATCTATTTCAAATATCAACTTAATCATGTTGGATAAGCCAAAGTTTGAACATCTGATTTCCATATCAGAAAGGTAATCTGATCTTTATATTTGTATATTGTAAGTACAATTGTTCTTAAAAATTAACATATATTCAACTAATCATTGTGACATATTGGTAGTTAAACAATTAATATAACATTAAACACACCGCACCCAGAGCAGAGGACATATTACAAATCATTTTATTAATTTCTATAACACATGCACACATCACTCTATAATTTATATGTAAGCAGTAATTAATTCTTTAATTCTAGGAATATGAATAACCAATAAATCTGTTTGAAATCATTCACCATCATCTAATGCTAAAACATATCAGCTTCTACTTATTAAAAAAATGTATTTCAAAATTCAATCTTTTCTTAATAGATAAGCCAAAAGTTTGAACATTTGATTTCTACACTATGAAAATAATTTGATTGGTTCCAATTAAGAATATATATAAAATCAGTTGCTATACAGGAAGTCGTCTACTTTTGTACCTAATTGGTTTTTGAAACGTATATGAAAGTTGAAATGTATGAAAGTAGGGCAATGTAAAAAAAAAATTTCACAAAGGATGTTCAAAATACATGTGTATATATATTTCTTCTAAATACTATGTTTCTATTTTTAAAACAAAATTTAGAGAATTCTTAATATATAATAAACTTCCATATTTTGAAAATATTTTTCATCTAAATTTTTTTTTTAGTTTAATTGAGAAAAAAAAAAGAAGCTAAATACAGTATATAGATGCACATAACAGAATCCTATGCATATAAGATCTAGACAAATAATATTAAAAAAGTTTAAAAGCATAACAAAGATTAACTTGGCAGTGTATGAATTTGGAAATATTCTTTAATTTTTTTCTTGATTTTCACAATTACCATACTGTTGGTTGGCTTAAATTATACGAATGATTCACTATCTTCATCTCAATCCTATGGAAATTATGTAATCTTGATTTATTTTGACCATATCATCACTGCTATTTTTTATTTTTCACTCATGTTTATGAATTAATAAGGGTGAATTTTTTCATGAAAACAGAAATGTGCATTCTAACATAAAATGATAAGACACAACTTATCAACATATGCACTAACTTAAAATGTAAACCTGAGACACTAAAAATGAATGTGATTAAAATGTCAAAAAACTGGGCAGAGAATCAATACATGAAACTACACTTTTTGTCATATATATCAATAAAAAGCAAAAATACAAAATATGTAGTCCACTAGAGGGAGCCTAGGACTCCAGTTTTCACTGTTTCAGGCTCCCTGTTTTGTTCACCAAAATCATAGTCCATTGTTGGATTCATAGAAGAAAAGTTTACCAAAATGTAAGTGAATATCTGTTTTAGCATTTTTTCATCTTTAGAAGTTTTGGAACAGCTTTCATTCAATGATAATTGAAATTATTTATCATTCCGTTTTATGCAAATGGAGGCCATTAGAAGTAGACAAAAGCTAGCTTAAGTAATTCTTGGAATCATTAGAATATTATAAACTTTTAAAAATAATTTTAAATGAAACCAAGTAATTCTGAAAAGAATAGACAATAGAAATCCTAATTTTATTGATAGAATAAATAGGAAATTCACTTGGACATCAAATCTCATAGAAAATGTGGAATATATGTTGACAATGATGGTTTTAGGAAATTTATCTTTGCATCAGATTTTAGCAGTGTTAAACAAGTTTTAAATGTTAATTCGATCTCAATTTTAGAATTGAACATTATAGAAAATAACCTAAGCTATCTCCCTGCACAAAAATCAGGTTTCTCCAATGATCAACAGAAGTTATCCCCCCCCTTCTGGTGGATTGGGGGCCACAAAAAAAAAATTCAAACCAACACAGAATTACAATGAAGTGATTCCTGAGCTAAAAAATAATGATTTAAAGACAAGAATGAGTGCAAATGATGTTTTAGACCTAAACAGACATTGAAGCTGCAAATTTTTCATACTCTTTTAAGCAATAATTATTGAGAAGTTTTCCAAGATTTAACAACAAACTTGCAGATTATACTTGAATTATTGATTACTATCAAGACCTGAAATTCAATCAGAAGAAGCATGATCCAATTAGTATTGACAAAAATCACTGTGAACCCTGAAGGATTTTGATTGGTGGGTTGAGCAGCTATTGTGAAAATTTGCAGACCCAGGCATTTGATAATGATTAAGGGAAGATGTTCAGCTCCATTGACCTCAGTGTGCAGGATGATATCACTGGATGATAGACACCCCAGCTAGAAATATCATATTTCTAACAGTAATTGAGTTTTGTTGTAATATTTGCAGGCATGGGTCCACACACCTCATTTCTTCCACAGGGATTGATGATGGCAGTCATTGGAGGTCTGGTCTATGGGTGTGGGCTGGTAACGATTATTACCACTACCCAGAAAACCTGCCGGGAGGGTACAGGGTCAAAGTTCTCAGCACCTTTTCCACTCTAATAGGCTGCGGCACCCCATTGATGGATTGTTTTTGGGCAGTGCAGATCTGTGCTCGTCCATGTATACATACACATTAAGCAAAACTATACAACCCTTTTATGAATATATTTGTTATCAAGTGTACGTACTTTGTAAATCTGGTTAATAATTGTTTTGCCTTGTAACATTGAACACTTTGTAATCCTCCACGGGTAAGTGTACCCGATAATGGTTTGTAATCTTTTGACTAATAAAGGTTACTTTTGAGAAAAAAAAGTACAAAATGTGTACAAAATAGCAAATTGTATGAAAGTAGAATATATAGAAATAAAGAATCACAGGTATTCTAATCAATCTTCTCTTCCATAAATATATTAGATCTAAAAAAATTGTAATAAATAAATACAAACAATTTTCTAACTTTGTGTTTTAAAATTATTTTATTCCTTTAACACATACCAAAGAATATTTTTAAATGAATTTTAATAGCATATAAAGAATAATTGCATAAAATAAAAACATATAATTAAAAAAAATTGTTTAACGGAACTAGACAATAAAAATATATAATTAAAAAATTATTTATAAATCACTGGAAAATAATTTCATTTGTTTCTTTCAAGTTCCATATTTTGTGAATCTTATCCAATAAAGCATGAATGTGCATGACCATGGTATTAACTTATTGGCACTGTGTGTAGTCTAATACAATTAAAGAAATACAAAATTGAAACCTAAATATTGTTGGATCATAATTCAATCTGTTGCTTCTAGTATTTAAATGTCACATATCCTCTTGTGCACTTAAATCACTTTTATTTATTATAATCTTTATTTCCATGCTGTCTAAAAAACAAATTTCATTATATATGCGAAAAAAAATCCTATGTTGAATTCATATATAAAATACTTCAAAGCATAAGATAAATTTCACTGTTCAACATTTTATAATTTTAAAAATAATGATTTTATTTTTTACACAATCAGCTGCATTACAAAGCACATTAAACATCATTTGTTTTATAAATTCATAAATATATAGATTTATATTTACAGTTTATTTATTTTTAAAAAATTATTTATGAAAAATTACAATTTAGATTTTATTTCCAAGTTGCTATAAATTTTCTTTAGTAAATAAACAGTGATCTTTACTCTTTTCTTATTTTTATATTTAATATCTATAAATCTATTTGACAATGTCAAAATAAAATGAATTTGATTTAATTAAAATAAGTGATTTATATTAAAAAATTCTTATCATTCTTTATTACTTTTAAAAAATATTCCAAAAATTAATTTATTATCATTAAAAATGTTTACTAAATAATTTTTATTACTAATTTTTTTTTTTTGCATAAAATTTCTTCAAAAAATAGATGGAGTGGGCAATGTTTTAAATTGCAATTTTTTACCAATGAAATTTTCAATAATTTACTGTGTAAAGACCTATATGCTATCTCTGTACAGGAAAAAAACAGAAAAGGATATATCATTTACAGATTAGTTAAATGTCAGATAGAAATGTTGCTCTCTGATTAATAGTTAGTGGAATTGAAAAGGTTTGTAAAAGTAGAATTAAATTATTTTTCAACTTTTGCCTGTGTACATAATTGTTATTTACTTACTAATTACATAATAATAATCTATATAAGTGATATTTATTTACATCTTTTCACATTCAAACAAAAACAACTATCAACTGCTACATATACATCTCTAGAAAGTTTATATTAAAAATGGAATTAGATTCCTAATTATCTAGAAATATACTTGTAAGTTTGTTCATAATAAAGATCACACATATTTAACAAATGTATGTATAATATTTTACATTTTTTAAGTAATATAACTCATCTGATATACAAAAATGTGATTTTGCTAATTTGTGAATTTTAGTTGGTAAATTGAGATGGTGTAACATATAAAGATGGAAATTTTTCCAGTAGGGACTTTTTGTTTATTTGTATCATATTAGTTATTTTTTTCAGAAATTGATAATTACATGAAATCTATCAAATATTAGTTTTATAATTAATTATTTACTATAATAATTATAAAATTTTATTAAATATATGAGCATATTTAAAGTCAATATTTATGTTTACTAAAACTGATCAAAAATATTAATTTTTAACTGCATTTCTTATTAACATATATATGAAATAAAATAGAAATTCACATAATATCAAAATACTAGCCCAAAAAAAAAGTTTTACTAAAATTCTTCTATGACCATAGTTTCAGTTTCATCTATTAACAAACAGAACTTTTTAAATGAAGTTCAACAAGATACAAACAATATATATATATAACAAGATAACCTTCCCATTATTGACTTCAAAAGCCAACTTCCTTTAACAGCAAGGGATGTCTTCATAAAATTGATGGCCTCAGATTGAAGAAAATTTACCATCAGAGTTTTTTTTTTACTCTTCTTTTTTAATTCATTTCTTTCATAAAAGATAACATCTGCATTGTCAAATAATATTTTATGATTTGCATTCAGTTCATAAATATACAAAGCTGAGTTATGATATTTATTTTTAACTTTATACTGAGTTACAATATCCATTTTTAACTCAGCTTTGTATATTCATGATCTGAATAGATGTCATTAAATATTATTTGACAATGCAGAGGTTATCTATTAAGAAACAAATGAATTGAAAAGAAAAGTAAAATGAAACTATTATGGTAAATTTTCTTGAATCTGAGGTCATGAAGTTGTTTTTTATGTTAAAGGAAGTGAATTTTTGAAGTGCATGATGGGAAGCTATTTTGTTTTGTATATATATATGTTGTTTGTATCTTGTTGAATTTTACTTGTTAAAGTCTATTTGTTAATAGATGGCACCATTGTCATGGAAGAATTTTAGTAAAATTTTGCTTTTTTGGCTAGTATTGTAGTGTTATATAATTTTCTAATTTATTTATCTTTACTAGTATAGCAGTAGACAGTATTTAATATATATAAATTAATAATTTTTAATAGATGTTATTGTTTAAATATGTGGTTAATATTTGTTATTTTATTTTATTTAAAAAAAATCATAGTTAGATAGTAATAGACAGTGGCCAATAAAAATAGTAAAATATCTATTATCATCTGACTGTAATTCTTCTAAAATAAAAAAATATAAGATATTATTATGTATTTAAATATATATATATGTAGAGAGAGACAAAGCAACTTTCAAATAATCTACAGCATGGCAATGATCATATTAAGGGCCATAATAAATGAACAGTGATGGAGAAATCATTACTCTTCAGGTTTGTTAATTGTTGACTTGTAAGGATTTAAGTAATTTTCCATGCTTTTTCTTACCTACTAACTAAGAATCAATAAGTACTTATTTACTAATAAATACTGAATGGTTCACTAGATTAAAAAAAAATTAGCTGTCTTATTATATTGAAATTTTTTTTCAAGTTTATACATTATATAGTAACTTCAGAAAGTAAATGTATCAAGTTTATGTTCTTCTGTTGCACAACAAGATCTTTCATTTATATGTACATATAATAACAGAACATTAGAACATATGTAATGAATAACATGTGTAAAAATATTTTATTATCACTAATTTAGTTGTTTTGAAAAATTATAAGAATTCTGAGGATTAACATTTCATCAATAATATTAGTTATTCCAATAAATCTCAACCTCACAACTTAACATTTTTTAGCAATTGTAATATGTATACATGCCCATAAAACAAACTACATTTTAAAACATGAACATTCAATCACGTAAACATGGTATGTGTAAAACAAAATGAGTAAAGAAATATTCGATGATAAGTACAAATGTAAATAGAATGGATAAATGAATATCTAATATAGAAACACAATCATAGCAAGGCTGAATTATTTACCAAAACATTTTAGTACTTTTTTAAAAAAATTCATAGTATTATGAGATCTAATATAATAATTAATAAATAATACAATAAACACACATTTGGGAAATATGTAACTAGTAATATATAAAAATGCACTAACATCACTAATTCGGCAAAATTTTAATAATGACAAAGGATTAAAACAACAGGAGCTAGGCTTTATTAGATAAATTATACATTCAATGTGGATTACAGATAGTCAAGTTTGTTAAAATAAATGGTAAATATTTTGACATTGCTGTTATTGTTTACTTATGTACTTATGGTTGATTGAACACAAATGTTGATTGTGTGAGTGACATTGTTGATAGATATTTGAAATAAATATATAAATATCACATTCCAGTTTTTAAGCTGATATTTATTGCACAGATGTATTAATCAGTAAAATGTTAAAACTTTTTATAATTTTTCGAAGTACAAATAAATTAATGATATTAAGCTATTGTTCTTATATTATTATTTAACATCTTATGCTAAATATATTATTTCTCTAGTATTGTATTATATAAATATATTCATAATATTATTTCCATGAGTTTACATGTAATAAAAATATAATAGCTAAATAGCTGATATTTCAGTACAATAACAAGTACTTTCGTTAGAGATACTTCTTTCTCAAATCATAAGAATGTGTGTATATATATATTAATAATTCAAACAAATTTATTTAACATAGTATTCAAAATTAAATAATATATTCTTTATCGGAAGTACTTTCGATTGTTTCACTGACAATCTTTATCACCATCAGTGTAACAATCGAAAGTACTTCCGGTAAAGAATATATTATTTAATTTTGAATACTGTGTTAAATAAATTTGTTTGAATTATTATATGATTTAAAAATACAGACATTTAATGGTTATAGTTATTTATATATATATAGTGAGGGTGCAAATTTTAATTAATTTTTGGTTGTTTTTTTTTTTATATCCAATGTTTATTTTAATTTTGAGGTCAGATATTTTTACTCATCACCAGGATTTTTCAACGATTGATCATTATTACTGAAAAATAAAATAAATAATCAAATGGTTTATTTCTCAGGAGTTTATAAAAAGTTTGAGCACTAAAAGTGACAGAGCTGAAATTATGATCCATGGATTTTGGGCTTCAGAATTTGCTACTCCACTAGTTCACCAAACCATGTAGAACCTTAACAGCATTCATCCCCATTTCAAAAAAATTATCTAAAATTTAAATTAGAAACTAATTTTTTTAAAAAAAATTAGCAATAATTAAATCTAGATATGATAATAAATGAAACTGCAATATCGATAAAAGAATTCATTAAACTTTGAAAAATTAAAAAGTAATCTCAGTTCAAAATAAATTTTATATCAAAATAAAATAGCAAAAAATAGAGCGTTTTATTAGAATGAAGCAGATAAAAAGCCAGAAAACCTCTAAATAAATAAATGAAATAAAAGCCACACGACTAAAGTATCTCATGAAATTAAACGGAAAAAATATTGGAGAACTTTATGAGAAAAATAATAAATTAATCTTAGGTTTATAAATGTTTGAAGAAAAAAAATTAAGATAAAAAAAACCGGGACTAAAATGAATACTAAAACATAAAATTAAAATTGAAGAGATAAGTATCAAAGTTTAAAGACACAGCATTTCAATGGTTTAAAAAAAAAAAGTAAAAACTTTTTCAATAAAATAACTTGTAAAATTCTTGATATATATATTTTTCTCATATGACATAGCATCAGCCGGGAAGCGAGCCCGCTAACCCGGGACAACTGCTTGTAAAGCAGCTGTCGCTAACCTCTCGACCACCAATGCTTGACAATTCTTGATATATTTATTCAAAAATTTTCAGAAAGTAGGAGAGAATTACAAAGCTTCTCAATAAAGATAATATAAATTTGAAAATTACCGAATTTAATCCAGTAAATGTTTTTTTTATATAATTACTATGTTGTAAGAACTTTAGGGATAAATTTTATGAACCGCCATATAAATAAAAAATGCGAAAGCAAATGTAAATTAATATTTTGACAAAAATAAAACGTTCATTTCTATTCATATTTTGTAGTTTGTATGTGAACACTTTTGTAGCAAATAGAAAATGCACATAAATTAAAGTGTTTATTTCAAGTAAAAAGGTTTAACTAATTAGATTTAATTCAGTTGAAAAAAAAGGTTTTTTTATATCTAGATGCTAATATATAACCTAAAACAATATTATTATTAAGAGAAATAATACAAAGTACAGAACCAGGAAAAAATGTAAGGTTGATAATATAAGACAGTGCCTTAGGCCAGACATACATATGTTATATGCAGACAGGAGGTGACCAGAATTAAACACCTCTAGATGTAAGTGCTAAAGAAAATATAAATTTATGTCATTGTTAAATGAAATTTCATAATAAAAAATGCATATAAAAATACGTTCCTAATTCATTTTATTTTATAAAAAAACAGCTTTAAAAAATATCTCACTGTATGGCAAAGACCTAACCATATCACCTCATAAAAACATGGTGAATGAGAAAGCAGTAGTCCTCAGACTTGTCAATTCTCAAATAGTGAAGGCTTGAGCAGTTTCCTGACCCTTGATTTACACTCTAACTAAAGATAGCTAGATACCTATTTGTCAACCAATGTTATATGATTAGCTGGGTTGGCTATGGGTTAGTTCCCACAGAAAAAAAAAAGTCTCTTGAAAAGAATTTTATTTGGCCTGGATTCAAATATCAAGTGGTAATCATGGTAGAAAAATGCACTATCTTTGTATCACGAAGCCTTTATTGTATATATATAACAAAAAATTACATAGGTTTCAAAATAACATGAAAACATATTTTTATCTACAAACGTATGCAAATGTAGTTTTAAACAGACCAAAACTCTCCATACAGTATTGCCACCTGTGCTAAACAGAGTAATCAATGGATGCCAGAAGGCTTGTGCATAAAATCCCTATCTAATGCCTACTCATCCAATATCCCCAGACTAGTTTCTGGCTTGTGGGCTTCGTCAGTGAGGAGCTTTGGATCTGAGAGCACTGCATCTAGATCTTAGGATCTAATGCAACCCTCTAGCAACCACCTTTTATCTCTACTTAACTAAAAAACTATGAGAATGAAATTGAAAACAAAAAATATTTTCAATCTTAGCTCAATAGCTTATATAGTCATATGGGTCTGAACTCAGTTCAGCACCCATACATTTTGGTGTCTTTGGCTCTTTTACAACCATAGTCACCACTATCCTATTAGGCAGGATTGGTGTTAAACCATTAAGCATCACATGATCACATTTCCTATACTAGCACATTAATTGTTGATACACAGAGCAAAACTCTCCATACAGTATTGCCACCTGTGCTAAACAGAGTAATCAATGGATGCCAGAAGGCTTGTGCATAAAATGCCTATCTAATGCCTACTCATCCAATATCCCCAGACTAGTTTCTGGCTTGTGGCCTTCATCAGTGAGGAGCTTTGGGTCTGAGAGCACTGCATCTAGATCTTAGGATCTAATGCAACCCTCTAGCAACCACCTTTTATCTCTACTTAACTACAAAACTATGAGAATGAAATTGAAAACAAAAAATATTTTCAATCTAAGCTCAATAGCTTATATAGTCATATGGGTCTGAACTCAGTTCAGCACCCATACATTTTGGTGTCTTTGGCTCTTTTACAACCATAGTCACCACTATCCTATTAGGCAGGATTGGTGTTAAACCATTAAGCATCACATGATCACATTTCCTATACTAGCACATTAATTGTTGATAAACAGAGCAAAACTCTCCATACAGTATTGCCACCTGTGCTAAACAGAGTAATCAATGGATGCCAGAAGGCTTGTGCATAAAATCCCTATCTAATGCCTACTCATCCAATACTGTATGGAGAGTTTTGCTCTGTTTATCAACAATTAATGTGCTAGTATAGGAAATGTGATCATGTGATGCTTAATGGTTTAACACCAATCCTGCCTAATAGGATAGTGGTGACTATGGTTGTAAAAGAGCCAAAGACACCAAAATGTATGGGTGCTGAACTGAGTTCAGACCCATATGACTATATAAGCTATTGAGCTTAGATTGAAATTTCATTCTCATAGTTTTGTAGTTAAGTAGAGATAAAAGGTGGTTGCTAGAGGGTTGCATTAGATCCTAAGATCTAGATGCAGTGCTCTCAGATCCAAAGCTCCTCACTGACGAAGGCCACAAGCCAGAAACTAGTCTGGGGATATTGGATGAGTAGGCATTAGATAGGGATTTTATGCACAAGCCTTCTGGCATCCATTGATTACTCTGTTTAGCACAGGTGGCAATACTGTATGGAGAGTTTTGCTCTGTTTATCAACAATTAATGTGCTAGTATAGGAAATGTGATCATGTGATGCTTAATGGTTCAAATGTAGTTTTATTAATTTTCAATTTAGTTTGAGATGAGCAAGAATTTTTATTTAAAAAAACTAAAATAATAAATTATAAAATTATCTAAATGTTTTTTAAAAATTATAAGTAAATTGAAATTTTTAAAAATGTATAATATGGATAGTTAAAAATAATTATAGAGTTTTGCATCTAACTAATTAAAGAGTAAAATCGGTCTCATTTTTTTTTATACAAAAAATATTTCGAAATATATTGCATAAAAACCACTAAATAATAATCTTTGACATTAAAAGTAAACTTCTTTAATTAAATATTAAGAATGCATTCATTACGCAATTGTTAATTGAAATTGAAAATATGGTTATACAGAGGCACGTTAAGATGAATGTTAAGTTTATAATTTCCCTACTAACTTTTGGTGTAAAATCAGTGAATAGGAACTGTTAATGCTGATAATATGTGATAGAAATTATCTATATTTCATATACAGTGACTTTGTTTTTTATTTTAAAATACTTTTAAATTTAAAATCAGATATTTTAAAAAACACTTTCCTCCTCCCCAAATGGATTGGGTGTGTGTGTGTGTGTGTGTGTGTATAGTGTACGATCATTATATATATATATATTGTAAATTGTAGTCTTCGTGAATGTGATAAAGATAAATCTTGTTTCCAGACATAATTAAAAAAGTTTAGTGACAACAGTGACCTGGAATCAAATTAAAGCATGATACTCAAAAAAGACCCATATTATAGAAAGTAAAAAAAAACAAGCAGTGAATTACAATGCTGTGTATAAACTAGAACACAAGTTAATTTTTTATTAAAAAGATGAGTTACAATGCCATGTATAAATTAACAAATTAATACAAAGTAATTGAAAACTTGATAAAAAGCATATTTTATAAGCTATATTTCTAGCATTAAGAGACCTGATTATGAAATATATTTTCCATTAAAGGGATGTATAAAAATGATTTGGACCATGGATAATACATTTAAAGATGTAAATTGAATTTAGGAAATGCAAAGAAATAAATGCAATCAAAGTCATTTATTATTTATTTATTGATTTTAAAAATAAGGAATTAAGAAAGACAAGGAAAATTCACATTAAGTAGAACTTATTTTGATAGTAATTTCAGATTGTGAAAAATTATCTGTTCATATTTAGACATTAAGTTGTCTATTTTCATTGATACATTTGTGTAGAAATTATTTTTCCGAAATAGTATATAAATGCAAGTTAGGCTTAGGTTTTCTTGAATTGATTTTGATTGCTTTTGCACACAAATATATTTCTTCTTTCATTTAGTGCACAGTAAAACCATAACATCTGCATCATTTTCTTATAAGTCTGGATATCAAAATTCATTGGTGGTAAAGAACTCCGTATGTATATGAATATCAGCAACAATAATTAATAAAACTGCAATATATTATTGGATATAATTTTGATAAATGTATAGAGTATAGATGTTTTTCATATCAATTACTGTATGTATGCATCTATTGAACAATTTAATTTAGGAATTATGTAGATTAAGACATTTAATAAAAATAATTACTAAAAAAATATAATACACTAATACAATTATAATAAAGTGAAAAAAAGAGAATTTATTCACATATGCATGCTGGCTTACCTTGTATACTTACATATGTAAATGTATTTGTTTGATCAATCTCCATCTTTTTTAAAAAAAAGAAAAAAAACTTATTTTTCTTCTTCATTCATTTTGTGATAAAAAGAGATACTTAAATGCAAAGGATTCAATTTCTAAATAATGTTGAATTTGTAAAATTTAAGCAAGTTTACATTAATTTCTTTGAATACTTTATAGTCACAGTATCAGTAATATCCCTATTAATAAAAAAAATATTTTTAGATATACCAGCAAATTTACATATTGTAAATAGTACCATTGTAATCACAACAATAACACTAAGATACATTCAAGAAAAATAATAGCTGTCATTATACTGTATTTAAAAAAAAAATGAATTTTTTTAACTTTTTTCATATTTTTCATTCTTATTTTATAACAGTAAGTTTTTAGTGTATTATGAATGTTTACTATATTTCAGTAATATGTAATGGAATATAAGTTTGAAATATATTTAAAAATATATTATATGAAATTAAGTTCAAGTATCTCTAGAAAAAATAATGTGTATTTGAAGTTAAATGGTAACATGTTCTATATAACTTATTTGGAAAACTATATGTTTTAAATATACCTATAGTGTGAGAGGTGGGTCTGCCTTCTGGGCTGATGGTTGGTTGTGATAGGATTGAGTTAAAGGTGAAAGATGCACTAATAAAACAAAAAAAATTGCATATGTATATTATCCATGGAATGATTGTGCACCCCTTTACAAGGTATTAAAAATGAATAGAAACCAGTTCAACATTGCATGAAAGAGATATAGTGAAAGTTATCAAAGCTGTCAACTTGGGCAAGGAAATCAGGTAATGAAATATCTCTACAACACTGCAAATCTATTATTAAATGAGACAAAGTATGTATTTGAGTTGGAGATAATATCTAACTAAATAAATGATTATCAAAAGGTATTTATACATTTTCATAAAATTTCTTGTATTAAAGTTGTAAAGCAGTAAATATGAAGTCTGTCAACTGTAGTAATTGCTATATATATATATATATCATTAAAAACCAGTCAAAACTTAAACAATCACAATATCAATAACAATCAACAATTTCAAACTGTTGTCAAGATAACCTCCTTTTAACAATAAAGATGGCATATACTGAAGAAATGATGAATATGTATAAGAGATTATGATTTGGGACAAATGATAAGTGCTGTTTCATCATGAGGGAATCATTTTTCTTTTCCATGTGTCTTTGATCATATGTTTTAGTAATGCATGATAAAATAGAAGTTTGAAATATATTTAAATACATCTTATATGAATATAAGATTAAGTATCATTAAAAAATATGAGTATTTGAAATGAAATTGTAATGTGGTATATAGCTTATTTGGAAAAGTGTTTCAAATGTATCCACAATGTGAGAGGTTAGTCTGACTTCAGCGTTGCTGGTTGGTTGTGATAGGATTGAACTAAATATGAAAGATGTATTGATAAAACAAAAAACTTACAAATATAATTGTGTTGTCTGTGACATCATCGTGCAATGTATTCTTCATGGGTATGAATGAAAAGAGATAACTCATCGCAGTTGATGATATAACACAGTCTACACATGTACATTTATATCAGAATAAAATCCATTCATTTTTCATACTAATCAGTTTAACAACAGCTAGAAGGTTTTAACAATGAATATTTATTACTTTATTTATTTAAATATTATTTTAAATGCATATACATAAATATATAATTTATTTTTCAAAAATTTCATTTATTTAAAAAAAAAAACTAATGCATAACTACGATATTTATTTTTTTTTGGAATAAAAATGCTCATTGAAAAAATATATAAATATTGTTTACAGTTTACTTATTTATTTTTTAAAAAAGAATTGTTATACAAGTAATTTATTAGAAATATGATACGCTTTTTAAAAGGGGAAGATTGTACCGGGGGATGCTATCTTAACACATTTTATTCTTACAAAGAATTTTAGCGATTTCTCATTTTCAGAAAAATTTGTATAATATTCAACACTAAAAAAAAAACTTAAAATACAAATATTAATAAATTTACTTTAAATTATTCAATAAATAAAAATTGATAAAGAAATTTTTTTTAAAATCTGTTTTATCAATAAATGAAAGTTATCTAGCATTTCTGTGTTTGTTATTTCAATAATTGTAACTAAAATATTTTTTTGTAAAAAATGAAAAGGAATATATATTTTTCTTATTAATATTCTGGAAATCTGTAGGTGGGTGACTGATTGATAATTTCTCTAAATAAATAAAAGATAACTTGAAAAATATTGAGTATATATTTCTGAAGATTGTAATCATTATCGTTTTTTGGAAGGATTTTATAATTGATTTTTTTAGAGATGTAACTTGCAATTCAATAATATATATATTGTTTAATAAATAAACTAGATTTTTTTTTTAAGTAAAAGACAAGATAATTGCAGAGTGTATAATAGAACCATATTAAATATGTTTACTTATATTATTTCTTTTATGGATATCCATATATAACATAAAAGCTTTACAAAGTGGCATCAGTGCATTAGTCTACCACAGGGGTCCCCAACCTTTTTGCACTTAAGAGCACATTTTATAATACCGGCCAGGTGGCGGGCACCATTTATTTTTTCAACCAGGTGGCGGGCACCATTTATTTTTTCAATGTAAATTTATAGTTGGATATTGTTAATAATACATATAATGTTCAAAAAAATATTTATTTCAAAAATAAAATTTTAACATATATTTAACGTTTATATTTTTACGCTGTAAAAGTATAGTATGCCCTACAATTTGATTACAATATAATACAATAATTTATAAGAAATTTTAAAAACTAAATTTATTTCTATCAGATAAATAATTTTTTATCGTGTTCGGATAGTGGCGGGCACACATAAAATGGTCTGCCCGCAGGCATAGGGTTGGAGACCCCTGGTCTACCATGTTAATGTCAATGGAGCTTTTCTCACATAAATGAAACATTTCTATAAAAATGGACATTTTTTAAAGAAGCTGGTCCCTATATAATCTGATATATATATATATTGGTTATAGTGATCTAGCTATAATTAAGTGGTAAGTAAAGAACACAATATGGGCTAGAAGATAGGTGAATACGCTGATCACAAGATTACACATGCAAAAATTGTGACTGTAATATGATACAATCTTCCCTGTTAGCAAAAAAAATGCTTAGCAAGTTCTACAGATTACTGAAACTATTGTTTCACTTTCATTAATTATGTGGTTAATTGTTGAGTAGGTCATACAATGACATTTGATCCATAGACAATAAATTAAATTATCCAGAAAAGAATGTGTTTATCATATTCTAAAAGAAGAATTGAATAATATAAAAATCTTGCTTAAAAATAACTTCACAGATGCTATTAAGAAAATAAAGAGCAGCTGAAATAACTATTGAATCACTTGCATTGGATTAAACAAATTTATGGAATCACTTGTGAAAATTATAAGACATTTATGTATTCTCTAAAAAATCAATTGTCAGTCAATGCAATGTAAATTACCAACACCCCCAAAAAGGCACAAGTTATTTAAAATTCAAGATCATGCCAGTAGCATTAATCAGAGTTATTCCATAATGTCAAATTGGCTTACCAATAAATGGTCAGCAAATCTGACAAAATGTCATGAATGTATGAAAAGAAAACAATAAAAATAATTTAAAAAAATGGATAATGAATAATTTTATTTAAAAACAATATGGCCATCCATATGTATTTGTCTACAGTTTCTATCTTTAAAAAAAATCATTGTTTTGGGTAATTACGCTGATTCCATTTGACTTGTACCTCTCTCCACAGGGCAAAATAAAACATGGAATCTATTTTTTGTCATTAGAGAATCAAAACAATTGAATTTTTCTGCACTTTCACAGCAAATGATCTGTAGTATTATTTTAAATAATGTAAGCAAAATATGCAGTTGATGCCAATTCAGAAAAAATAAACTTTAAAAGACACTCTGTATTGAAAGTTGACTTAGCAGATCATCAAACATATTATTTCAACCATATTTATTATTATTTATTCATCTTTTACATGATAATTAAAGAGTTACAGACATAGTTTATTTTTTGTGAGTGAGTCAAATCTTGTAAGTCATTTGCTTTAAATATTATTTTTCTTTTCAATTTTTCAAAAAGCAAAGTAAATAAATTTTAAAGTTATAAAAAATTTTCCAATTTTTATTATTATAATTTAATATTTGCATATTGTTTAAAAGTTATAAAAAATATTTAATTACCAGACATTTAAAAAGCAAATTACATCTATTCAATTTTTTACACACAAGCTATTATATAACTGTTCATTTATGAGAAGACTCTGGAAAAGATTTTAAATTGCAAGAATACATTTTAAATTTTTTTTGCTTACTTATACAGGTAAACTAACACTAATCCAATATTACTAATTCACAAACCTCTACTACCTGGACAAAATTACAAAATATTATTTGTTTTATTGTTATAACTATTGCTAAATAAAAATGTTATGCATTATTTGGATTTTAGTGTTATATTATTAATAATAAAATAAATATATAAGTTTATAAAAAGTATTTTGATTTGTACAAATTATAGATAGTTAAATTATTTAAATTTTCATCAGAGTTGCATTCATAATGAGAAAGTAAAAGATTTATTGTTGATATCTGAAAAAGTCTACCTGAGTATTTAATCTTGGTAAGAAACTACAACAAAATAAAAAAAATTAGGAAACCACAAGAATCATTGACTTCATTGAAAAAATAAGAAGGCAGAAATAAAGCTGATTGAAATATGTTACTAGAAGACATGGCTATAGATGGACAGCTGAAATCTAAAAATGGATTCCAAGTGAATGCTAAAGATATGGTGGAAAAAGATTATACATGAAATGAATGAGTAGACACAAAGTCTTCTAGTAACATATTGAAGAAGAGAGCTAAAGATAAGAGAAATTGGATTAAATATGAAGAGACCTTCAGAGTAGCTATAATAAGTTAAAATAATGAACGAGAAATGTCTCTATTTCCTGGAATTAATCATGATTCAGTAAGGCTTCATTAATAATGAGAATGCTTGGAGATGATCTGAGATTTCAATTGACTAATTCAATTATAAAAACTTTGCAGTGAAATATGAATGCTCCAAAATCAATCTTTCATCAATCAGCTACTTTTATACTCTCAATGATTATAAAACAATTTATATATAAGTTTGTAATTTAAAAAATATCTAAATTAGACAAAAAATACAAGCTATTTACATTATAAAAAAATATGATTCAGCCAAGAAGAAAAAACTAGAATTGATCATGACTGGAAAGATTTTTAAAAATTGAATAAATCTTTTGTGCAACAAAAAAATAAATATGAAAAAAGTAGAAAACTGATAGATATAAACATTTTTTATAAATGAGAATCTAAAAGACTAGTAAATAAATTACCTGAAAAGTCACATAACATAATTTAATGTGTGACATTGTAGCAGGAAAAGTGTTATCTTATTTAAAGAGAAATATAATAAAAATGATTTGCAAAAAGTATAGTTTACTATGCATATTTAAAACTGTAGAAAAATAATGATGCAATTAAATAAAATAAAATTGCTGAAAATTTAATGTTAATTTATTCCAAAAAAAAAAAAATAAGAAAAAGAAAGAAGGCCAAAGAACTTATTTTTTGAAATATTATTATTTAATAATTTATTTTAGTGCTATATAATGCTTTATTGACCTGCAAATGTAACTTAAATCTTAATTTATAGTAACACACTCATTCACATAATGTTTATGTTTTTTAGCTTCTCTTTACTATTTTTTAATTATCAACTCATTATTAGCACTTTTTTTGTTCATTTACTCCTCACAAATCTATATTGCTTATATTACAGCTTTTATTAATATATCTTCTCATTCATTTGAATTTACATTCCCAATTATAAATTGATTTATTCAACAAATATTTTTACTTTTGCTAATTTTTGTAATTCTGCCACTACATAAATGAGAGGTGACTAATAATTTTAAGTCTATAATTCATAGCTAATTGTTCACTCATTATTCACACAATTTATCTAGGAAAAAGTTTTTATATTGAATCTTCCACTCAATTTTTTGAATCCCTTTTTTTTTTACTTTCAATTTAGTTCATAAATAGTTGATAACTATTAAGTACAAAATTATGATATTGGAACTGCTTATAAGACAAACTATTTAAGAGATACACTATAAGCATAGATTCCTGGTGTACTAAAGAAGAGTGAATTAAATGAAATGTGGTTAAAAGGTGAATGCATCTACACTTGATAAGAATATGTAATAAAAAAAATAGTGCAGAGATGCATATAAAATGTGAATGATAATTGTGATTAAAAATGTCCTTTGAAAACATGATTGAATTAAAAATCTAAGTTTATAAACAAAGTATTATTGCAATAAAAATGTGTGAAAATAATAATGAACAGAATAACAGAAAAAAATAAATGCTTAGATAAAATTGATACTAATATTTGATTATTTAAGATATCAGAATTAAAATTATGATACAATTCAATGTATCATCAAAAATGGAAATAATGAAAGCCAATATGCTATTCTTTCATATAAATTCTAACAAATAATAAAAATCATATACAACAGCTAATATAAATAAATATTAATCATACATAAAAATCTTTTTTGGCACATGGTTTAGTACCCTTTTCAAATGTTAATAATTCATTTTAACATTAGCCAATTATTACATAAATAACACCATCTAGTGTTCCACAATGAATGTAAAAATAAATAACAATAATGAAATAAAACAGTAAAATAGAATAAAATCTTCAAATAGATATCCAATAAAACTTCAAAAATGGGTTACATACCATAACAATATACAAAACAAATAATATGTACACTATATAACATTATATGTATTGTCTTATATAATTTTTCATTCATTTCCATTTCACTAGTTGTTAACTACATTTTTTGAAGTTTTGTAAATATTCATACAATTATTTATTTTTAATGTAATATGTTTCATATATTTGTCTTTCTTTGGATCTTCAATGTAACTGAAAGATTTAAATTTTTTGTAGCTTGTATTTTATGTTCATATGTTAAGTAATGAATGTGTAAAGCAGATCTGTCATCTCATCTATTAATTGCATTGTTACTACAGTCATACAGGGAAACAGATCTAAAAGCAAATGAATATAACAATGCAATTAATAGACAAGATGATAAATCTGCTTTATACTTTCATTACTAACATATGGATATAAAATAGATGCTTCAAAAAATATTAAACCTTTAAATTATATTAAAGATCCAAAGAGAAGACAAATATATGAAACATATTAAAAATAACAAATAATTATATGAATATTTACAAAACTTTAATAAATTTAATTAACAATTAGTCAATTGGGAATGAGTGGAAAATTATAGACAATAATATATATAAAATTATATATGTATTATTATACTATATAATCAATTTTTTGAAGTTATATATCTATATGAAGATTTTATTCTTATTCACTAATGTTTTATTGTTATTATTTTACTTCCATTATAGAACACTAGATGGTATTATTTATGCAATAACTGGTTAACATTAAAATAGATTATTAATATTTGAAAAGAGCACTAAGCCATGTGCCAAAAAAAGCTTTTTATGTATGATAAATATATATTTATATTAGCTGTTAAATGTAATTTTTATTATTTGTTATAATTCAATGTCTGCACAATGTATGCACATAAATTTCATATAAAAACATCACATATTTTTCAGCTCCAATATTCCACCCTTATCATACTGCTTTCCTCTCAGTCCTAATGATTTCTTTCAATAAAATGACAATATTTGATTATATGCAGTACCTTGGTTATGTTTTCCATCTAAAGTACATTGAGTAACAAGATAATAAATAAGTGATTTGTGTCAAAGCTGTGAAGGTATCATGTTACACACATCAATTAAACTATTAGTAATTTGCTATCTATCTATCTATATATATATATATCGAACAATGATAAAAATATTGTAAGAGATTAATGTCTGGGCCAACTGATGAGTGCTGATTTAACATGAAATGTGCATCATGGGGATCATAGATCATTTTCACATGTTTATGATTACATCCTTCCATAAGGTTTTAAAAGCAAATAGAAACCACAACAGAAGTATTGTTCATTAATCAAATAAGATATCTGAGCAATAATTTCTTCATTGTGATAGACTCTTTTAACACAATTTATTTCATTATTCCAGTTTTTATAATTACCCTATAAACTTTAATCATATTATTAAGATGCAAACATAATAATGAGATAGAATTGTATAATCTTTAGTTAAAAATAGTTAAGTGATAGGAATTTAATATTGCATTAAAAGCTAAAGGGCAAAGAAAAAATATTTTAGAAACACTTGTTCTCTTTTCTAAATGTCTTTAAATTATTTATTATTTAAGTGTACACCAGGAAACTATTAGTTAAAGCAGAAATAAAGTCTTTCCAATAAACTTTCAATTTTACATTTAATATTTCATAAACATTTAGCAAAAGTTTGTAACTAATTCTTTTTGAATTTGATTTTTAGTATCATAATTTGATGTTTTTCTCTCTTTTGCTTATTTTCTTTTATTGCATTCCAGCTCATTTCTCTTTAAATTATTTTATATTTTTAACAATATCTCTTTAACACTACCTTGAATTTAAATTTATTCGTTTTCATTGCCATTCTTGTTAATTAATATCCTCCCCATCACCACTTGGATAGCATATGTTTAAAAGCGTCTACTGAAAAGTGAGTTGTTGATAGACATATTTGGTGGAAGACAGTAAATAAACTTAAAAGTACTTGTTCAGCCATCATTTTATTATAACAACTTACTTCCATGATTTATCATGAAGTTATGTTTAAGTTTAGATTTATTTTTATCGTTTGGTTCTGTATTGAATTGATAAGCTTAGTAATTACAAAATGTTAATATTTTTTTATTAATTAAGAAAGAAACTAATAATATACAATTTAACTTCAAATATGTTTTTTTCATTTTAAAAATAAAATTACATTTTATGTGAGAGTGTTATTAAAATTATAATTTTCTTAAGGTTCATAACTTTTTATAAAATTATTGTTTTATTTTGTGACAAAGTACTGAAATAAAAATAAAAATCAGTTATACTAATAATTAGTTTAAATTGATTTAAAAATTATTATATTTATGTAATTCATCATTTTCATTTTCAAATATTATCAATCCATTGCAAAATAAAAAAAAATCTAAATTTAATTCAGTTTCTTCAATTCATAACATTCTAGAAAACTTTTTTTTTATTTCATCTAATGCTTTTTCCATGATCTCTTTCAAGATCTTGTACAATACACTGGGTTTCAGTTGCACTTCAATTATTTATCTACTGCCATTTCTTCCAGCAACATATCCAATTCAATTCTATTTCAGATTTTTTTCAAAAATATCAATAATACTTATTTGTTCTCTCATAGTTTTTTCAAAATCATGATGAGATTAAAAAATAGTTACAAAAATGAGTCAGATTTTACAACCATCTCAATATATTTAATACATTTCAAATTTAAAAAAATTCTTACAAAATTATAAATTTTGAATAGTATAAAAATAATTATTTATTTATTTATTAGTCTATCATGTTATTATTAATCATTCTCTTTTTTAATATACAATGAATAATTTAAATTATTCTTCTAATATTATGTATATCCTTGCATCAACATTTGCAAATATTCCACTTACAATCTTATTATATATCATTAATTTTAAATAAGAGTCTAACATATTAATCTTCAGTATCTGATAATTTTTTTATATCTTTTATATTAGATATTACCTTAAATTTAATAATCACAACTCTAAAGGTCCAAGTTTGATTTCCATGTTAGTACTACCACTGGTCAAGCCAGCAACACTTGATGAAGAGAGAAGAATAATACCATTTAAAAGCTTGTTATGTATGAACCTGTCCATTATTACCAATAATTAAATATATTCAAAAAGTTTAATTTATCTAAATATATTTAACATTCTATAGTACATGATGGAAATAAGCTAAAATATGGTCACCCTTGCACACTTTCTTATTTCATCCATATGAGATGGATGAATGAAATAAGAAAGTGTGCAGGGGTGATTTGGAGAAGAGAGGCTAGAGATCAGAGAAGATGGATTGAACTTGGAAAGACCTTCATCTTGCAGTGTGACAATGATGATGATTACTATTAAAATGCCATCAGCATAAACCTTCAGATAAAGATATTTTTCTTGTTTTTAATTTATATATATTCCCTCTTTTTATCTAGCTTAATCGTTATGATCTTTCATATTAGCTTTTCTTGTAAGCTAAGATATCTTCCATCTCCAATTTTGCTATCAATATTCAGATACATCTATTCAGTTTTTATATCCTTAAGTAACCTGAAAATACTCTGCATAAATTCCACTTTTGGCTAAATTGATTGCCATTCACCATATTTTATTATGCAAAAAAAAAAAAAAAAAAGAACATTTCTTTTAACATTTTTCTCTTTAAGTCTTTTAGTTTTTCATTATAAGATTTTTTTTAAATCTTTGTTCATGTACTTCCATTTCAAATTCATCAATTTGTTTACAATTTCTTTTCACTTTATTACCTGACTGTTAGCATTAATGTTTAGACTTATATTGTATGATAAACTAATATTCAATGTTTAATACCAATGAATTTTCAATAATATATGTAACAAAAAAAAAATAATTTAATACTAAATACTAACAATTAAGAATTAATGTTCCACACTTACATTAAACCTTTCATGTCATTATCAAATTTAATAACTCCTTTTCCACAAATTTCTTCAAAAATTTACTTTTAAGTCCATCTATATCATATATCATCCCTATATTACCCTCTCATCAATATATTTATTCATCAATGCTTTCTAAAATATTTTTTTCATTATCCTTTCTTATTATTTGAATATTTGCATTATTTTTCACATGATTCTTGTTTTTACAACTAATATTTTATATGAAATCATGTTACACATATGTTAAATTTAACCACAACCCCTCCTTATTAAGTTTAAATAATGCATAATTTGATGTTTTTTTAAAATCATTTACACTAATTAAGTTTGGTTTCATTAAATTCCTTGTGTATTATATGTTAGAGAAGAGATATTATTATCCATTACACAGATATTCTCAATATAATAAACATTATGACATATTGTAATGGAATCAAAATGGTAATGATGATCAGGTGAGCAAGATCGACTGACTAACCCAGATTCAAGCCTTCAGTCAGAGATACCAAATTATAATGATATAAAAATGGTATGCAAGGCTTGATTTTTATTCAACACACCCTGAAAATTGCAACACCTAAATTGTGATGATACAAAATGTATAAGGTGATTATGATAAGTTTTATTATGTTCTACAAATTTGTGCACATCAGCCTATAATTATTATAGCACAAAAAGATTCTTCTAAATATGCCATGAATTTAGAGCATCAAATTGTAATGGAATAAAAATTGTGATATGGATTTAAAAAACCTTAATATCCCCCACAAAATGAATTAGAAATGTTTACAATGCTAAAACTTTAACAAAACAAAATATTCAAGATCAACTTATCTATTATACCTTACAATTTGCATCAAATTATAATGACATAAAAGAAAACAAACCTATATTTTAAACAGCCCTACAGTATCCAAATCATAAACCACAAAATATATGAAAGATTCTTATTTAATACCATAAATATGACTATCAAATTGTAACAAACACCAAATTATAACTAGTTATCATATGCATGATATTATTATTAATCTATTTTAAATAAGTATGGATATTAAAAGCTTAATATCTAAATTAAACATTGACTACATTGATAAATTCTAAATCTAAACAAACTAAATTATTCGAGTTAGTATAATTTACATATCAATTTCAATACATACCATTACTAATTTTATAACAACATAAAACTATTGTCATTCTAGTCAAATAATAAATTATAACATACATCCAATAAATAATAATTTAAAGTGAATACACCAACCTTCAATTACAATTGCCTTTGTTTACCTTGAATAAATTAAGATACTTGTACATTACAAATTATTAAACTACATCAAATATAGATTTTCTCCATAATAACTATCATAAATAACTATTAAAATAATTATGGTGATCTTCTAATCAGTTACCAAACATCTAGTTATAGTAAATTATTTAATCTATTATTATATAAAATATCTACCTAGCTCAAATAATAATGAAATATTTAATAATATATTAAATTTACAGGAAAGAAATTAATATATAACAATACATGCACTTACCAATCCAATCGTTTGATTCCTAGATTATTTTATAATTGTTTGTTGTAAAAAATGTAAGGTGTAAATCAATACACAACCATTAAATATTAAAATTTTATTATCTAACTGATTTCATAAGCAATTGAAATGATCACTGAAACAAGTTTGCTTGTTTAACTGAATTAACATTTATTAATAAATATAAAATGATAAATAAATAATAAAATGTTTATAATATACATACTGATTCATCTGAATTAATATTAATAAAATAAATATCTATACAGCACTGATTCACCTACTTTGTCTATTGTATAATATAAAAATTCTTGTAACATGAAAATATTGATGCACACACACACACAATTAAAATACAAGAAAGCTAATAACTACATAATACTCATACTATAACAATTTATTCATACAGAAAATAATAAGTATGTTTATTCACTTACTTTATTTTCAAACATAATATTTAATAAATAGTTTTTAATAGTTCTTCAATATTCGTGTCATATGTATTGAACATAATATATGGTTAATGAATAAACATATGACATCTTAAATTAAAATTTTAACCATTAAAATTTAGGGGATGATTTTAAAATTAAATAAAGATTTAACTTTCTTATATTTTTATATATAAACAAACGGCTTACAAACCTTTAATATAATAATCAACAATATTGATAAAATACAATATTTGTGTCATGTGTGTCATGTGTATCGAATATAATACATGGTAAATGAATAAATATATGATATCTTAAATTAAAATTTTAACCATTAAAATGTAGAAGATGATTTTCAATTTAAATATTTAACTTTCTTATATTTTTTATATATAAACAAACAATTTACAAACTTTTAATATAATAATCAATAATATTGAAAAAATGCAACACAAATAAATAAATAAAATACATATTTATATACGACCTGAACATAGTCCTTCTAAAAATATATTATAAAAAGTACCCAAAATAAAATATGTTGTCAAATTTCAGTTTACTCAAGTATTATTTTATTATTGTCAAATTCTAGTATACTCAAGTATTATTTTATTAAGTTCTATATAGAAAAATATTTGGTATCATAGTAGCATATATATGCAGATGCTGGCTTCCATTTATAACGTATGCAATGCATAAATGAATTGGTTCAAACTCTAGGTCAAAATAATCCATCAGCACTATAAAATAGTATTCATAAATAGAAATAATTCTCAAATATAGCAGTATATTATCAGTTATGATGTCTCATAACTAAAATGCTTTGCTTATCCATGGCAATCATTTTTCTACAGAGAAATATTAATATGAATTTGAATACTATAAATTTCCCTTCTTCCTTTAACAAGTATCCAAAAAACCAGTCCAGTATTCCAGACAAATAGATTCCTTTTTATTCCATTATTCTGTAATTACCAAGCAAACACTTATAAAATAAAAATAAAATATATAAAAGGATTTGGATTTCCTTTGAAGAGAATCAAAATATTAGAGAGTGAATTTGAACCAGTCTGTCTTATTTATAACCTTGTATAATTGATGTCATATTTATCATTAAAATCAAGATAATGCTTGCCCTTTACTCGAATATTAAATTTAAATTCATCCTGTATTCCAAAACAAATTTTTTTTTACAACAATAAAAATAAAATAAAATAGTATTTCATAATGATTACATATAAAAAATAATATTTACACTTTAAATACAAATAATACTTTTTAACTTAACACAAACCAACACTACTCAAACTACATTTTCCCAATATTGCATTGGAAATATATACTTTATATGTATTATTCCAACTTATACATTACACATAATATAAATTTAAAAATATACACATTTAAAATATTGATTATTTCTTTGAAATGTTATGACATACTACTTATGAGTGCAGTAAATAAAAAATATGTAAAATAAAGAAATAATAATTTTATTATTTACATGTGTATTTCAAATGAATAGGATTAATTTATTAATTCATGTTATAATAATAATACATTCTTTCCTTCAACATTCATTGTCATAGCAACCATTTTAATGTTCTCAGATTAATGCATTACCTATTAAATCTAATTAAAAAATATAAAAAAATTATGCTTGATCTTACACCAAATACTGAAATTACACTCACTTTTGGTTTGTACACTATATGTTGTACCATATTGATACGCCCTGAACTCATGCCATCCACAAATCTATAATTTTTTTTTTTTTTTAGATTTTAGATCATTATTGTATGATGATAATTAATTATTGAATTGTCAAGTTAGATGCCTTCTTTGATTTCACTCTCTATATGCATTCTTTGATAAAATTCAAAATGATGTTTTGTCTATTTTTTAAAAGAATTATAATCATTTTAGAATATAAAACAATTTGCAATTTATTTTCTTTATTTTTTTAAAATAATACAACATTAACATCCTTGAAATTTAAAACTATTTAAAATTCCAAAAGAAAGGTGCATGTAAGTTTCTTTTAATAAAACAATGATATATATATTCTTAAACCTTAAGTTATGATAAGTAAATAATGAATGACATTTTAAAAAAAATCAAAATAACAATTTCAACTCTTATATTATTTTGTGTTGTAAGAATAAAGTCACAATTCATTTTATTTTATTCATAATACAAAAACAACATACATTAAAGTTTAGTATTTTTTTAAAAAAAAAACAGTTTGCCATGTATATTTCACATGTATATTTCAGTAAAGGACATTCATAAGCAAGTCATAGGTTAATTCTCATATGCATAAATCTATTTGTATGTGCACGTATAATAGATATTTTTAATTTTATTCATATAATAATCATCACTTAATCAATTTTCAAGACAATTGGCTTGAGCATATTAAATAACAATAGTGATAGATATTATATCATTCAAACAAATTATCTGGAATCCTATGTCATCAAGCAAAAAATCCTTCACTTTTATTCTTTCTTTTTGAAATGTGCTTGATTCATATACATATATATTTGGTTTATTTGAAAGAAATTTCACTTTTAACACACATTTCTTTCATTACTATTCACAATGAAGTTCTGTATAAAATTGATATCTGCTCATCAAAACAAACAAAAATGCAAATCAAAGCTTAATATCAACTGAAGTAGAGTTACCATTGTGTCTAAAAATTTATTTTTTATTTTCATTGGAGAAAAATAGTTATAGTTTCAATGCAATATATACATATATGCCTGGAAAACAATACAAATACCTATGGATAAAATAAATGTTTAAAACTGGAGAATTATTTATTAAGGAATATCAAAATCTTGAATTTTCTACATTCTTATTAACACAGCCTCATGTTACCTATTGGAATCATTTTATTTTGTATATTTTGATAAAAGCCTTTATTAAGTTTATATCATGCTTACATGTATATTATAGTGCTAAAGTACTATATTACATCATGATGGATAGAATGACAATTATTTTCAAAGAAAATTGTGATAATGAAATTTGAATAAGTCTTTTAGAAATTAATATCTAGTAATATTCGATGTTCTATATGCACATCGCTAATGGGACTTATACTACAGAATAGTGTACTATATGATAACTACCTAAATGGATTAACATACACAAATACTTTTCTGATAAAATTATATTGGTAATCAAATTGGAATAAATTTTAATATTACTTTTGGATCATTGTTTCTGCACAGATATTGGATATTTTAATGAATAATGAAATGAACAGGCAAAACTCTCCATACAGTAGTGCCACTCAGTGCAAGCCGGAGTGGCACTACTGTATGGAGAGTTTTTCCTGTTTTAACAGCTTGAGCAAGCATAAGAAATAGTGATCATGTGATGTTTAGTGGCTTAATAATGAAATGTTAAGTGCCATTGGATTATGGATATTGAATGTATAATTTTTCTTGCAGATCATTCAATTCCATATATAAAACTTCAGTATATATGTGTTAGAAAGATTACTTAATATATATGTTTGCTTGCCAAAGAATAATTGACTAAACATGTAAATAATTAGGAGAAAATAATAACAATTAGTCATAATTATAAATAATTATTAATTAAATGTCATCTGAATAAATTATTTGGATTTTAATATTGCCTTAGTAATAAATCATAATAAATTAAAGATTCCTTACAAATTTTGCATTCCTTTGACACATTTTACATAGATATATATTTTCCTCTATTTCTGAAAATAAGTCTGTTGTTTAACATTACCATATGTATAAGCATTTATACAAATATTAAACATTAAGGTTTATTTATTTTGTATGTCATTAATTTCATTTGTTATTTTTTATTATTTGGTGTAAATAAATTATCATTATTTATTAAATCAGAAGTCATGAATTTACTTATTTTAATTAATTAAGAGGTAATAATTATAAAATGTATTCAAGGAATATAGACAAATGAACATTAACTAGATATTGTTTAATATTATTATTTCATACCCATCTTAGCTAATTAATATTTCAATCATTATTTTAAATTTACATTACATCCATAAGAGCTAGCATTTTTTATTATTCAATCTATTTAAAATTGTATTGGTATTGATTAGGGACTTAAGTCAAAATAAGAGTCATAGATCAATTCATAGATCACATGACCCTATCTCTTAAGCTTGTAAGTTATAAACAGTGAGGATTGCCAATTCTTCTACAAGCTTTATGATAAATGCTTAGCCAGAGCCAGCACTTAAAATATCTCTGTCAGGAACCCCTCCCCAAACCCCTGACCATGGTTTTGTGCGTTGGCACTCCTCAGAGAGGTGTCAGGGTAGGTTCAGACACTAAAGTCTTATTTAAAGCACATAAAGTCTTATTTAATTTATGTGCTTTAGTTTTAAGTCCCTAATCAATACCAATACAATTTTAAATAGATTGAATAATAAAAAATTCTAGCTCTTATGGATGTAATCAATTTTCTCTTTAAATTTTAATTTGAATTGTTTTCAGTGGGGTCTCTGTTCCTTGGGCATTACATTCATATTCATCCCATTTATACCATTACAGTTTTTGATGTGCAGCTGTGTGGCTTCATTATAAACCACTCATACCTGAGACTAGTGAATTACACATAGGTATTTTGCATATAAGACATCATTTTCTATTTTGATAACATAAATAATGATCTTATTAAAGTGCAAATAAAATATATTCTTCTTCTATTGGATAACATAAATAATGATCTCATTAAAGTGCAAGCAAAATATTTTTTTTTTTTAATATTTAGTTGGTGTATTTTCTGTAAAGCCTTGATCAACATAATTTGTTCATCAATAGATGTCAGCAATAAAATATTGTTTGTTCATATAAATATTTTTCTTACATATTTACATATTTTTTGTTTTGTGTGTTATGTATAATTATGAAGACCCCCAGTTTAAAAGCTGGGCTAGACATGAGTATGTCAGATCTGGTGAGAATGATCCTCACAAGATTTGAAAAATCTCATAAAAGGTTTGAAATATTAAGTAGAGGGTTAAAGGCAGATTTCATTACAAATTTTGAAAAAAATTAAAGGCAGAATTGAGTAAAGGTTTTGAAGTGTTAAATTAAAAATTGGAGGAATAGAGGGTACAACTAAAGGCAAATTCTAGAGATTTGAGAGATGAGTTTAGTAATAATTTCAACACTTCTAATGCAAGATTCAAAGAGTTTAGGTATGATTTAGATGCTGAATGGAAGCAATCTTAGGAAACATGTAATGCTAAATTTGGGAAATTGAAAAAAAGACCAAAAGACTAGAAAATAGATTTGACTGTAGAAAAATAAAATTGAGATGGCAAAAGATGATTTTAACACTGAAGTAGATTATATTCAGCAGAATTTGAAGGTATTAAAATAAAACCAAGTACAGAACACTGAAAATTAGTGAAGAGATAAGGTAAATCTGAAAATGAAATGAAGAAGTTGCAAAACGATTTTAAAAATGTAGAGTGGTATAATGAGTGTGAGGGAGCAGATAGTCGGTAATGAATATCTAAAACAATGGAAAGTGGAAAATATTAATAAGAAACATGAAGAGATCCTACATGACAAATTAAAAGATAATAATAAAGCCATTATCCAAGAGGTGCAAAAATGTTTAAAGATGCAGGAGGAGAATTTTAGTAATAATTTAGATAAGGAATGTAAAATGGTAGAAATGAAGTTCAATAGTGGCTTATAAAAGGGAGATTACAAAATTATGGATCACAACTCTATATATTTTAGAGATGTAAAGTCTTTTAAAAGTAATTCTATAGAAGATAACCAGAATGGCATGATGACTTTGCCCTTAGATGATATTTGTAGGGATGAAAATGAGTTAAGTAACTGTCAGCATATCAAAATTCATCCAACTAAACATTTTTAAAGGGTAATTCAATGAAAAACCCCATACAATATTTAGCTGGGTTAGAAAAATTATTTTCTTTAAGTAGGTAAAGTTAGCTATTGCAGAAAATCACCTGTATTCATCTGCAAAAGATAGGTGGAAGTTTTTGTTTCCCATGGCTCAGACTTATGCAGATTTTAAATATGTCTTGTTAGAGATCTTCTGGGATGAAGATAAACAAAGCAATCTTAGGCATCAAATTAGTCAAGATAGATATAGTCCCCACAAGGAAAACTACATCCAATTTTTCCAGAGACAGGCAGTTAGATTAATGATGCTGACTGCATTTTTGTTCTCAGAAAACCAAATCATCTGGATTATAAGGTGAGACTTGCTTAAGCACATTGAGCAAACACACAGTCAAAGAAGTCTCAGAAATACTAGGTGCTCTGAAGGCAAGTGAGGTATGGTTGGCCAATAATTATAAAAGTTAGAAAAAAAGATACATACAATGTATCCCACTTACAGATGTAATCAAATCAAAGGAGTAGGAATAGGAGAATGTGAAGATATCATGGCTATAAAAGCTTACCTTATTCAAATAACAGAATGCCTAAATAAAAATAGAAAATGATTGCAGGTTAGAAAGGGATGCCTATGTTGCAGGAAGTTATCCTGTCAGCAATCCATAGGATATTATGAAAATGATAGGGGCCAGACTTAAATCTTGGTCCTAAACTAGGATAGGTCTCGGAATGTTCCTCACTGCTGGAACCTGATATTAGTTTGTCAAACAATAATATAAAGAACAATATGAGTTTATTGACCAGTGAGGTTGTAGATGATGAATTTTATATATAATCTGAAAATTACATTCACAATCTTTGTCCAGGAATTAACATAGTCACCCATGGGGTATCTGTGAAAGCTTTATTAGATGCAAGAAATCAAATCCCCAATAATTTCAGAAAACTTGTCGAAATTACTGAAATTGATTCTCGAATACCCATATTTCCATTAAAACAGGCACAAGTTACTTTAGCTAATAATCTTTAAGATTAAATGATCTGCTCAACAGGTTTGGTTGGACATGCCATTCAATCATATTAATTTTGAACATATTTTTTTAATTATGGCTGAACTTATTTATGAAAATTATCATAGGTACAGATTTCATAAATAAGTATTAATCAGCAATTAATTTGTAGGGGAGAAAATTGTAGTTTTAGTAGGATGGTACCCTTCCAAGATTTTAGCTTGTTAGCTATTCAAGATATATCTACAGAATCAGATTTAAGAGTTAAAATATTGAATGTGATGAATTGAATAACAATGGAAAATTTTAAAAATTCCAATTGCTATGTGTTTATAAAGATGTATTTTCCACAAAACCTGGTATAACAAACCATTTCAATGCACAAGTTGTCCCATCCCTTACCAGTTTAAATCTGAGGTGCAAAAACAAATTAATCTGATGATTGAGTGGAAAATCATCCAAAAATTGCTCTCAGCTTATAATAATCCATTTGTTGTCATCTGCAGGAAGGTAGGTTCTGTATGCGTATGTTTAGATGTGACATTCTTGAATCAATTGATTCCAAAATGTGATGGTCCTAGTATTGTTCAAGAATTATTAATTTGTTTTAAGAGTAAAAGAATATTTACAACTGTAGATTTAACAGCCAGCTAATGGCAAGTAAATTTGCATAATAGTGGTCAAAAGTATTCTGTTTTCAAATATAAAGGCTATTCATACATATTTGAAAGGATGCCTTTTTGGTTAGTAAACAGCAGAATTGGTTTGATTCAGGGCCTGAATATGGTACTATCAGTTAACATCAAAAGTATTATTACCATCTATGTAGATGATATAGTGATTGCTTCAGAAAACATCTTGGAGCAACTTTATCACTTAGATATATTTTTAAAGGAGTGCAAAGAAAACAATATAGCAATTAACCTCAAAAAGATCAAAATAGCTGTTAAGAAAATTGATTTTCTTGGATACATAGTAGATATTGATGGAATAAAACCACATCCTGATAAAGTAAAGGCCATTCAGAACTTTATTACACTGGAAAATAAGAGGTAATGACATCTTTCTTTGGTGTCTGTAATTTTTACCACAAATTCTACAAGAATTTTGCATAAGACACCCTTTATCTGTCAAGATTGTTAAAGAAAGATAAAAGATGAAAATGGACAAATAATTCAAAAAAATTTAAGAAAATAAAAACCAAGACTTTTAGATACTATTATTTTGTATTATCTGAACTTTGAGAAAATAATTGATATACAGATAGATAGTAAAGAGTATGATCTAGAGGTGATTTTATTTCAAGTTGATCATGAAAAGTGCAAAATTGCCCTATAATACCATGGAAAAGGAAATTATAGCTGAGATATAAGTCTTTCAGAAACTTCAGCAATATTTACTAAAGTTTAAAGTAATAGTTATTACAGAACAAAAAAACATAGAGTTTATTAATAGGAGTTATCTGGATAATGAAATGCTTATCAGATGGAGTCCATTTCCCCAACAGTTCAATTACTAAATACAATATTATAAAGAGAAAGACAATATTGTAGCTGATATTCTGAATAGGCATCTTGTTAATGCAAAACCTCACCATATAAACATGGATAAACTTTCTATCATGACCGTCTCTTTAAGTGGTGATGGTTCTGTGAAGAATGATTTTAGTAATTTGGCAGAGTTACAAATCAAAGATTTTAAATTATGCCACATCATTAATTACTAGTCAATGAAGAAGAATGTACAATGATTAAAAAATGATTGCTAACAAATCTATATCAAAATACATGGTATTTCAGAGTTATTCCACTACAACTCAGCAGGAAACAATAACCAATCATGGAGTATTGTCATACCTTTTTGCATAAAAACCAAATTTATTTTTTATTTTCATTGATTTATATGGGCATTACAGACTCAGAAAGATAGAATGTGATGTTCACAGACTGTTCTACTGGCCTGGTATGTATGCCTCCATATTAAGCAGACTCAAATACTTTGAAATCTGAATAAAATCCATATACACTAATTGTTCATATGCTAGCATATTGCAACCTATATTACCAAACCCTAATGATCTGTTCACAATAGACTTTTATGGACAATTGCCACCCTTTTAAAGGTACAAATTTATCTTGGTGACCTATGATGTTTTCTCAAAAGTTGTTAGTGCATACCATGTAATAAAAAATAGTAATAATAGTGTAATCAAATGCCTACAAGAATTTCAGTTATATTGTCAACAGTTTTTGAAATGCTGATACTTCAGCAAGTGATTCCTTTTCAGTTGTGGTATAATGCAATTCTGCACCGTTTAATAAATTATTAAGAAAATATATTATACATGATTTCTACTCTTTATGTAATAGGAACAAATAACTCTGAGTCCATAACCAATAATACCTGTTTGAACATAAAATATTTCCTTAAAATTAGGATAGTACGGAATAACTTGATTTAAAACTTTGCTTTTATTTTATTACATTTTACAAAATGGTTTTCTGTCCATTGCCATCTTTTATCTTTCCTAAATAACTTAATAAATAAATGGTATTATAAGCAAAATTTTATAAAATCTATGATAAAAATTACAGAAACCAAAGAAAGAGTGCTTCTTATTTTCAGGCATTGGGAAATTCTGAAGAGCATTAATCTTATGAAGAAGTAGTTTTGCTGAACCACAATAAATTAAATTACCACATGCTCTAGAAAATTTATCCTTATCAGCTATGATATTCTTTTTTAAATTGATTTTTATATTCTTCTCTTCACATTCTTTTAAAAAGAAATGATGAAGATGCTTTGAGATATCTTTAAAAGCAATTAAAACATCATCCACATATATTGTTGTAATATCCTTAACTTTTTCTGAGAGAACTTTATCTAAGCATCTAATCAATCCAACTCCACTATTAATTAATCCAAATAACATTCTTTTAAATACACATGAATGACCCCCATATTTAAAAGCTGTGCACTTTTGATCAATCTGCATGAAGAAATATCTACCAACGACCAGCTATTAGACCCAATGTTAAAAATATTTTATTTTTAAACCTAATCAATAATTCTTATACAGCAGGAGGACTGTGTCATTCTGGAATCATTAACTGACTCAAAAATCTTGCATTTAATCATATATGCAAGAATCCATCCTTTCATGGATGAGGGTCATTTTCTTATAATTGTCCATTCAATCATTTAAATAATTTGCTGCAGCACATCTGCTTTATATTGATAGGGGATCAGAAAGATTTTGCATTGAAATGGATTTTAATCTTTAAATGAATTCAATGTACATATCCTTTAATTATCCTAGGTTTCTTTGAGAGCACATTTTTTAAAGACAGCAATTGAAATAATTTCTCTTTTAAATTATTGTCTAATTCATGTGATTCCTACAATTTTGACTTAATATCTAATTCTGTGGATACCTGTTGAATTTTTAATACATTAAACTCATGAAAGAGTATAAAAATCACATTTTTCTTGACATTTTAATTACTGATTAGAATAATCAATTATATATCCATAATTATTCATAAAGTCAGACCATGTAATAGCTTCTTGAATAAGCCCTGCCATAATTACAAATATATGTTCAAAAATGCTGGAGTTGACCTGTATAGCAAGTCATATTTGTGTGTGAACAATTTGGCTTTACATCTATTCATAAGCTAAGGTAACATGTACCTGTTTTAAGATAATGCAGGAACAAATCTATTTCTGTTATTTTAATAAATAAACTTTCTGACATTATCAAAACCTAACTTTCTGTATCTCAAAAAAGCTTATACTAATACCTCTTAAATAGAAATATTAATTTCTGGAGAACTATTTAATGAATAACATTCCTTAAATTGTTCAGACTCTAGCTCATCTAATATAAAATTTTACTGAATTTAAATAAAAAATAAGGTCATTGCTCCCAAAATTAGTGATAGACTTTCACTGAGAGGAATATTCCAATATAGCCCAATTTAGTTTACTGGATTAGATTTTGGCCTGGATCCTAGCATTTTAAAGAAGGATTTCATGAATTTTTGACAGGATAGCTTCCTGCTAATTTAGCACCCCTTTCCTGTTCACTAATATTTTTGTCAATAATCCTACTATTATTATGATATTGTGACTTTCTGGGATACAATCTATTTTTATTTTGCTTATAGACTATGTAAGCTTCATTTCCTCTATTTCTATCTAGCTTTATATTGGATAAATTATATTGATTACTTTCTCTTCTAGAGCAGTTATACATTATCTAAAGGTATTTCAATTGCTTGAAGTGAATCTATTTCTGATACATCTTCTACTTTGTATCTATCTGCTGCTATTAATGTTTATTCTATGTGTTTAGGCAAGTTTCTTCTTATAATCTGGACAATTTGATTCTCAGATAAGAGGAATGTGATCAGTATTTTTAACTTGGCTACAAATGTCCAGAAAAATTGAGTATTATGTTTGTCCTGACTAATTTGGTATTTGACATTATTCTCATTCCAGAAACTGTTTAAAAGTATCTATTTTTAATCTCCATAAGTTCTCAGTTTATTAAATAGGGATCTCCATAAATCTTTAGTGATGAGTACAGGTCATTATTTACTATTGCTAACTTTTCCTTTTTGTCTAATTCACATAAGAATAATAATTCCTCTAACCACATAAATATTGGATGGATTTTCATATATTCTTCATTAAATACTTTTATCTGAATAAATGTACAGATACTGCTACTTATTTAATTATTATTATCATCTAATTCATTAGACTGTTTAACTTCATTGTCTAATGACAAAGGGGATACTTCATTAATATCCCAATCAAAGTAACTATCTCTAAAATCTAATTCTTCTCTCGAATACCCATGATGATGATCATCTTTTATTTTAATCTTAATATTTTCAGTTCTGCTAATTTATTCTCTATCATTAATATTTATCTATTTATATTATCTCCCTGTTACTTTAAACATCCATACACTTTTTGAAATATTATCTTACTATTAGTTTCCAACTTATCATTAAGATCTTCTTTCTACCTTCTGCTAATATGCTCTATTTCTTGCAAACACACATTATAATTATTTACATTTTTCTTCACATCCTCTATTTTTTTACAGTCTCATTTGTTCAATAATATTTATTTGATCTTCTATGCATTGTAAATTACTCTGTTTCTTTAGATTTCTTTAGTAATATCTTTATTTCACTTTCTGATTTACTCTTCATTTTAACAACTCTTGGTGTTCTATCTTTGATTTACTTTGAATATCATCAGGTTCTATCCTAAAAGGATCTATTTCAATTTGTGATTCCATTTGGAAATCATCATTAGCCTTTTCCAATTTGCTAAACTTTTTCTCTAACTCTTTACAATCGTTTTGAGACATTTTAATCTTATTACTTAACTTTTTAAATTCACTCTCAAATTTTTCTTGCAATTTGTCTAATTTATCTTCAAGTTTTCTTGATTTAGCTTTTAATTCATTAGATCTCATTAATCATACTTAAACTCTTTAAATCTAGCATTTAAAGCAATACATTCTACCCTGAATTTATCAAAATTATTATTAAGCTCGGAATACTAAAAAAGTAATAATGCTGCGATTATGATATTTTATATATCAAAAGTATGCTAAGTATTAATAAAAGCTACATTTAAATTATAACGGCTACCATTTCTGTATGAATGCCCAGAACATTTATTATAATATTATAACTTCTTTAATAACAACTTCATGTTTTTTAAATTGTTTGCAAAAAAAATGTTCCTGATTTCAACTATGGAATCTGTCATCTTTGTTCCAATCTTTCTCAAACTTCAATATTCTTAAAAATAAAATAATAATATTGATGACAAGCCTAACATAATTGCTTCAATTTAATTTCACATTTAACTTCCACTGGCATTATATTCTCTAGTTAGTATTTATGAAAATTATCTCAACAATCCATTTTCAGATATTTCAGTGACTATTCATATCCATCCTATTATAAATCTTTTCTTGAATTAAAATGTAATAAATGGGTGATTATTTTCCCTACAAAATATTTTAGTCAATTGAGTAGCAATAAATAAACTATATATCTCTGAATAAAATTTATTTTAATTTTTTTTCTCCAATTCATGTTCTAAATCTATTCCTAAAAATTATGCACAAACAGTTTATAAACTATGAAAGTTATCAACAATCTAAAATATTTTTCCTTTGTTTTATATAGTAATCTTATTTTTACATCCTTCCATGCACCTGGGATCTTATTATCATTTATAATTTTATTAAATTGAATATCTTCCCATACTTACTAACATTTTAGTTACATAACCATCTTGTCCTCTAGAATATTTTTTTTTAGTTTAACTTCATTATTTTGATCATCTTTTCATATATTAAAAACTCTAATGAGTCATTCATTTGTTAACCATTTATCAACTAAAATATTTATTATAAACACATTAAGTATTTTTTTCAAGTTCTTTCCTTTTTTTATATTGTATATTCTTACATATTTAATAACATACAAACATTTCTCTTCTTTACATATCTCAAATTTTTTCACAATTCTCCCTTCATGCAATGTTAATTTTTTTACTTAACTTCTTATTAAGTTTATTCTATTTTCATCCTAATATCATTTTTATTATTTCTAGTTTTAAATATCTACACCACTTATTCTCTTCTGACATTGGTTTCTGAACAATCTCTTTATATTCCCTGCATGCTCATTTTCCCTCTACATTCTTAATGTATTTTGCTCTATTGTTCTTGTTAAATCTATTAATTCTAGATAAACACTCACTACAACTGAATTCACAATATTATTAACCAGTCATAAATTTTAACCCCCCTCCACCATCTTTCAAAATTATTTTCAAGATATTAGTAAATCTATTTAATTTAGATCCATCCCTTTATTTCCCATCCATTTTTAAAATTTTTATTATAAAGTTCTGTATCTAAACTTTAAAATATATTCTTAATTCTATAAACATAAATTTATTATCATGGCTATATCTTTTTCTTCTTCAGCAAACATTTTAATTTTTAAAATTTTTTTCTTAATTCTTCATCCCCTAACAATATATAATCAATAGTATATTTCATATTCTATCTCAACCATTTAAATTCCTTATTATATTTTATTCATACTTCTCAATTTCATTCTATCCTTTTCAAACATCCTTTTTCATAACATTTCACTAATTTTAACCTCTACTTCAATTTCATTAATATGGCCATTCCTATTACTTAAAATGTATATTTTTCAATTATTCTTTGTAAGCTAATCTACAACTCAATGTAAACATTTTTAAATTCATTACATTCTTTCTTAATCTACTTATTTCCAAGTAACTAAATATAGTATGCCACATTAATTTCTTTTCATCCAATTTTAATTTTTCACACATATATTCTTTAAAAAAAAATTTTGTAAAATATTTTGTTCTTAACAGAGATCCATATACTCCTTTATCATAATTAAATCTATTTACTCTTTCCATTCATATTTCTAAAGATATGATATTCTTTCATCTTCCAAATGTGTATTTAATATTACTAATAAATCTAATCTTATAGAAACTTCCTTCAAGTCTCTTCATTTTTTCACATCTTTACATCCTCCTATATCTATAAATTGTTTACATTAACACATTTTATCTTTTTATTAAATATTACTTTCTTATAACTATTCCTAAACATAATCTTTACGTCATGCATAATTTTGTCCTCATCCATATTTTCCTTTAACACCCTCTTTCTTAAATATATAAAAAATGTTTTTTATTTTATTTTTACATCTAGTATTAAATCTTTTACACTCACATCCACGTAAATACGAATATCACTCACCACTTCTTTAGTTTAATGGATAATAAAATTTCTTTAAAATTAAAAATAGGCCAATATTTTTACAAATTAGAATTTAAGTTTTGTTTATTATCAGTGCATCATTCACCTTTAGCTCACTCAATCGTATTACAACCATCCATCAGCCCAGAAATCAGATCAATCTCTCACACTACAGATACAATAATGTGTAAATGAAATTAAATTGCAGCGTGTCCTATATGCATTACTTCTTAAAAATATATTGTTTCAATATATTTATAGTGTGAGAGGTTGATATGACTTCTGTTTTGATGATGGTTGTGATAGGATTGAGTGATATAAAAGTAAATGATGCACTGATTAAAAACAAAACTTACAATGCATATTATCATGTAATGAACATATTCCCTTCGACAAGGTATTTCAAGTGGAGAGAAACTTGTCCCTACCTCCTGCCTGGGAGCGGTAGAGTGAGAGTTCAGATGCACAGATATAAAAACAGAAACAATAACTTAGAATTTAATTTTTATTTTGGATCAAAATGGCAAAATTAATTGCGCATGCGTTGTAAGTTTATTTTATTTAAATAAAAATAATATAATTACTTGTCCATTATTTTAATTACATTGTATCTATTTATTTATTGCTTATTAAATATTTAATTTGAATGAATAAAAATAACATGTTATTTACATTAAGTAAACTTGTATTACAAATAAAAAAATTAAATTTCTAAATAAAAATATAAATGTGTTTTTCCCCAGTAAAGCATCCGTGTCTTTATGGAAAAAATCCACAATCTCTCCCATTCACCCCAAGAAATCTGCAAATGTAAAAAAATTGAAAAACCTTTTTCAAATTGAAATTATATGTAGAAACATATACAAATATATATACATTATATCAATTTATTTTATTAGTGCTTTTAAGCATACACCTATTACAACAATTATTTCCCAATAAATGTCTGAATGACTATTGCTTACTTTTTAATAGATTAGGTATCACGTGTTCTATTCTACAATAAATAAATGCTTTTATGATCATTTATATACATATATAAAAATCAAGATCCTAGACTGAATATAAATGCTGAAGCAAACACAGAAGAATACTAGTGAGTGTGCATAGAACTTTTACATATCCTTCTTGATTTTAATTAGAGAACCAGACATTTTTATTATGGCTGTAAAATTCCCTTATCAGTTTACTTCAATTATTTGATCATTTACGCCTTTAGATGTGAAATTATGTTTTAAGTCAATAAAATAAAGTGAAAACACAATTTAGATATTAATAAAAAAATAATACCATGCATGGTTTGATGCAGTGATTGAATAACAAACACTGGAGCTCAAAGTCTGTGGATTTCAGCCTGAACCTTACTCACAAGCAATAAATCATTTAATTAAAAACATTTCAAAGTGGGTAAATAAAAAAAAAAGCATAGAAAATCTATGTGTTGAATGTGGCATGGCTTTCTAATAATGTTCATAGGGATTGTTCATACTTTTTAAATCTATATTGTACTGGTCAAAAAGAAGCCAATACATCAACAAACCCAAACTCAAAGTCGGATTCAAACTCAGGCGGTTCAAACTGAATTCAAACCCAACTCACAAGCTCAGATCAAATCAATGGATGACATATATCGATGGTACATGATTATGCGCCAAGGAACTAGTTCAACGGATGATGATGATTAATGAGACCTCTGACCTAACTCTAATAAAGTATAATAAAATAACTAAGAATCTTTATAAGTCAACTCATATATATATATGTTCAGGTTGCCAATATAGACAGTGAGCATTAATATTAAAATACTTATTGAATAAGAAAGAAAGTTAAAAACCAAATGTGTTAATAAAGTGTTTAATAATAATAACAATTTTGTTCAACTTTTAGATTATGATTATATAGATTATCTCTAGTCTTTAAACAGAATTTATATTTACAATAAGAATGGCAGTCCTTATTATATGCCAATACTATTATGCAATATTCGAGGAGAATTATATATATCTATGCCTCGACGAGGAAGTAAAGGTAGATAAAGGTATTTGGCTATGACAGACATTATGATTCAAATTCTAAAAGAAAGAATGTGAGATTTATTTTCACATTTGTAAATCAATTCACAAAGAGCAAGATACATATTTAGGTCATAACTTTAATTTTTAATAGAAAACTTAATTATAAATAAATATGAATTTGTTCGACTTTAATAAAATCAATTCATCACGATTTACGAGCATGAGAGCGGGCTTTACTGGAACTGAAAAATAAACAGTACTGACGACTTATGAGCTATAAGAATAAATATGAAAAATAATGGCTTGTCTGTGATTTGAGAAAATAGCAGGGCGGCTTGTATTTGACAAGTTTTTGATGCCCTATATAAAGGATCCATAGAACACAGGGAAAACCAGGTCGGGTCGTAGCCTCGAACCTTTGGTGTTCCAAATATAAAACGAGCAAGTGAGGAAGTACTTTCTTCCTATGTAATTTAATGAACAATAATATCACCGAGGACAAGCCTGTGAAGCAGGAGATGGCTCGCGTCAGCAACATTCAGAAAAATGATGACTTGGTAATCATCGTTTAATTAATAAAACCCATTTTATATAAAGAATGCTCTATGTGATGACCTGACCAAGTTAAATTAAAGTCAAATGTGCTTTAATCAAAAAGTATTTAATGCAATTAAAAATTATATTAATTATGCCCTAAATCTCATGCCCTTCCTGAATATTAATAGAAAGTATAAAATTTGAATTAGAATATATTCATTTAATTCCTTTATCTACCTTTTTGCGAAACAATATATTAATGTGAATAAATAGATATGATAAACGCAGTAAAGTGGCCAGGAGCATAGGTTAAAAATTGAGCTAATAATTTGTTGTTATTAACCATCAATAAAATAGCAAAAATTGTATAAATCCTTCAACTTGATAATTAATAGAACTGTATCAAATTAGTTCTAGTGGGTAAGAATTACTATGAAAATAAATATAATATTATTTAACAAGACAAATGCAACGAAGGAAATTATTATCGAGTTGAAGTTATTATTGGCATATAATAAAAAATACATGATAGTAATAATCATCTAGCAAATATATAATAGGATTAAATAAACGAACCGCCATCATAAGAAATGAAAGTTAACAGATATTAAATTTAAAGATTAGAGATAGATAGAGAACTACTACATCATTTAAAATAACATTAATAAAAAGAATTTTTTTTACAGATTTTTACATTTAGGAATGAGAAGAGCTTTTAACCGTACTTAATTTAAAGGTAGTGTAAAATAAAGTTTGAAGATTGGCCAGAAAGTAGCGATTCATATAAGAAAGATATTACCCTTTCTTCATGGTTGGCTCCTTAGATTACACATGGCAGAGTCCAGTTGGATGAAATGTAGATGCGCATTTTGGAAAATTATTTTAATGACATTTTGAAGGATTTCTCTAAGGTTTTGGCAGCTTACAATTGGTATATGAATTTTTATATTGCAGCCACACTGAAGATTTTCAGGGGACTTCAGGAACCGTAGTCAGACTCCTGAAGTTAAGCCCCTCCACCATGGTAGAAACACTATTTTACTTCATAATTTAATTGGGTGGCTTCTTCTTTAATGAAATATATATGGCTTCTCTTAATGAGGAATAATAGCTGCTTGGAAACTTTTTCTGGGCTCTTTATACGGTATCTGATGCCTTCAGGCTAGCGCTTCTTTCCTAATCAATCTTACAAAAATTTACTAATTGTTTTTATATACATTCCTTCGATAAGGCTTTCAAACTCATTAACTTGAATTCATTTTCTAATTAGAAAATGAATTTTTAAAATCAGAAAATGATTTTAATTAGGACCATCCTTACATTTTAAATACTTATCTTTTTTCTAATTAATAAAAACTTTAACCATTGTTTTGGAAAGGGAAAATCTGAAAGCTTATCGAAAGAATGTAGCTTTTAATCACTAAAAATTTAACATATTATTTAAAAGTAAAATAAACATTCCCAACGCAATGAAACTTTAGAACGAATATGTACATTTAAATATTTATAAATATATACGCACAATCCACGCAGTTATAATATATATAAATTCATGAATCATTCTATGATGAATTTATTAATAGAAATGATTAATTTAAATCTCAAACGAGTTAATTTTAACACACATTTATAATAGTTTTTCTTTAAGAAAACTAGCATGGACTGAACATATAAAGCCCCATTGCATCGGAAATTCAAGGTTAGTACAAGAGTAAGAAGTTGGCTACATGTGAAAGATCATGAAGCTAGGATCGAACTTAGATCCGACTGCTTCAATATGTACAATGTATAAAAATTAAATGAATTAATCTTGCACTGTTTTTACTCTTATATTTTTGATTTTGTATTATACTTTTCTGTTTAATTTTTTTTTTTTAGACTGTGACCTGAAACAGTTTATCCTTAAGTATATATATATTCTATAATGACTGAGATTATAGAACCAATTACTTTTGTTGTACCGCATCTCACTGTATAAAATTTTATTTTAATGAAATGTAAATATAGCTCTAATCTTTTTTCCAGAATTTATAATCACATATTTAAATAAAATGAGTAAACATTAAATATATATTTAATAAAGTTACTCACATGTGAATATAACATTCAGCATAATTGTTTAAAAAATAAATACTATAATAATAAATACTACACACTCCCACATCATAATGCTGTAATGGATAACTTTCTTATTGCATATTTATGTATATAAAGAAGATTGACTTGAATATTAATCAATGTAATTATTTATTGTAAGATATTTATTAAACAGATTGATTTTTGATTTAACAAAGTAAAGAAATCCCTTATTTGTTTAACTTTGTAAAAAATATTTAAATGAGCTAGCTACGTGTAATAAAATAATTCCCATCATAAATATATATATATGTAATACAAATAAAATTATATCCAAGTAAACAGTGATAACTTTTAGTTTTGATGTTGCTAAAAAACTAACAATTATTACTAATTGATAATCCCTGAGACTAAACAAATTTCTCATTAACCTTTTTCCTGTCAAAAATTCTGGTTGACTGAGTGAGGTAAAACTATAAACTTTTGATTGGTCAATTACAGAATCAGCAGTAAAAATATATTCATCCTTTAATATTATATTCATGTTAGTTTTGTTTGTAAAAAGTAGATTAATAATTTGTCAGATTATGAAAGTAAATGAAAGTTTTTTTCAAAAATAAATTTCTATTTATAATTATAAAAATATTTTATAGTGGAGAATTCAAAAGAATGTTTGGAACCTATTAGAAAATGTTGAGTATGTTAGTGATTTTCTTTCTCAATTTATGTTCATGTAAAAGTAAATAATTTTTATTAAAATCTTAACTATTTTTTTAAAATAATAATATTTTCAGCATATTTTATCAAAAACAATTTATACTATGTAAAAAAATACTAAAAAAATACTCTATAAAACATTCATTTTCATTAGTAAATCAAATAAAGAGCTTGGGGCAATGAAAATTGTTGACAAGTGTGAAAATTGTTGACAAGAGCTGATTTCTTTTTCAATTTATGTTCATGTAAAAGTAAAGAATTTTTACTAAAATCTTAACTATTTTTCTAAAATAATTATATTTTCAGCATATTTTATCAAAATAATTTATAATATGTAAAAAAGTACTTAAAAATACTATAAAACATTCATTTTCATTTTGAAAATCAAAACAAAGAAGTTAGAGTGGTGAAAATTATTGACAGGTACTCTTCTTTTGTTAAAAATGAGAACCAACCAATCAGCATCTAGGAAAGTCTGCCTTCTCTCATTGTTGTAGCTTCTAATGTCAATAATATTGATTTTTCACTTGTAAAATAATTTGAGAGGGGGCAGCATCTTACAGTACCTTTTAAGCTTTAAAATGGGCATAAATTTGCTATGATAACATAAAAATTGACAGTTTTAGAGCAATTTGAAGTCATGAATGCAGATATATGATTGTTTCTTGGAAAAGGTTAACCTATAATAGTTATTTTTTGAAAAGGATTTTCAATAAGTAGTAATTGATAGTTTCTTGGCAACATCAAAAGGTAAAAGTTATCTGTTTACATTGATTTAATCTCATTTCTATTCAACCCATAGAAATATTTAATTCAACAAATTTAATTCTCTAGAAAAGTTTAAAATATTATTTAAATGTCAAAAAAGACATTATTCTTTTACATTCTCACATCTATAAAAATAACTCTCTGGATTGAAGTAAAAGAAAATCTTAGGATGTTTTATTTCAACAAGAAATTCCAACAAAAGAGCTATTATATGTTAATGAGAAAACTTGTTTAGCCTCAGGTATTATGAATTAATAGTAATTGATGGTTTCTTTGAAACATCAAAAGGTACAAGTTATCTTATGCAACGTTAAGTAACCGTTTCGCTATTTACAAGTTATCTCTGGTTACATGAATATAATCTTCTCATTTCTATTCTTTATTATAACAATCCATTGAAATATTTAATTCAATATATATAATATTAAACACAGTCATTTTTAAATAGTACATAATATATACTCCCACTTAACACTTAGCAATATGGTAAGAAAAAATTAATACCTTTCTTATTGGTTCTCTTTTTATATAAAGAAGATTGTTTTGAATATTTAAGAAATTGTCAAGTATTAGGGTGGGAGTGTGTTGTATTTATTAAAACAGCATTTACTATTTAAAAACAATGATGTTAAACATTATATATTGTGATATATAAAGACCAATCAAAGATTAATAATAAGTACAATTAAAATTTTCTTATTAAATTATTGCAAATATGATATTATTAAGATTGAATAATTAATAGAGCAACCATTAAAATTTCTAGTATCAAATCTTGAATTCACAGTAAAGCAATATTAAGGTTAATATTTTTTTCATTCAAAAATGCACACTATATTAGAAGTTAATCAGATTTAATGCACTGTAAAGACACATATTTTATATTTGGATGAGTGATTTTTATAATAGAAATAATAGACTGATATTTGTGTTAGCTTCTATCTATTACTAAAATAATTTAAAATAATTATTATAACTTTAGTTTATTTCTTGATAAGTATGTATGTGCATGTATATTTATTAACCCTATTTTAAATTTATAGAAATATTACAATTTTTAATATAAGATTTCATTTAATATTTTTTAAAAAATAAATAAAAGTGATTTATTTTAATATGTGTAACATATATTTTAATATATTTAAGCTATATTTTATTTTAAAATATTTATTCAATATTATTATGTAACTTGAAATATTTTTATTGATAAAGAACACTGTAAGTTCTTATAAGGACATTATTACATGCATATTGATGGCTGTGACAGTCTTTAAACAATAGGAATTGATTTCAAGATTAAGTAGGATGAAATTCAAGTGATAAAATGGCAGTCTTTAAACAATAGGAATTGAATTCAAGATTAAATAGGATGAAATTCAAATGATGAAAGATATTTTAGTACATTGACTAGGTGATAGTGACTTAAAGTATGACATGAAATAGGAGTTTATAAATAGAACTAATATGAATGGTTATTTACTAACCTGCATGCTTTTAGATAAGTATTTCTTGATACATCCCATGCTTGTATTTTAAAAATTATACAAAAGTTGCAATATCAGAAATAGTTGGGTAGAAAACCAAAAACCATTTATCTGAAGGTAATGCATTCTGTATAGCCTGAAGTTAATAACATTCTATTATAGAATGTCATGTAAACAAGAATATTATAATAGGAATGGAGAATGTTAAAATTTTAATTTCCTTAAGTTACTTAAACATATGTAAATATTTAATTTAGATAACATGATGTTTTTTTATAAATTATAATAATAACTGTGGCTTACTCCACTGCACATTTGCTTTATAAATAGAACACTAATTATAATGAATACTCTAGATAATTTTGTTTTCAAATCCAAGAATTAAAGGGATTTATAATTTACTCCTGTCAGTGATTTATCAAAACAAATTCCACTTTCCTTTAATTAGAGATTTAAACAAAATAATCTTATATGGAAGTCAACAAACAGCACAGAGTGAACTTTTCTTTACCCGATAAAGGCATCGGGGCTAAACAAGGATGTTATAATGCTCCTTTTAAACACTCATAAGAAATTGCATTACAATACAACTCTTAAAGTTAACTTCACACAAGGAAGGAGAAAATATTATGATATTATGTAATCTGAAATATGAGAAAGCAAAATCTCTATGGTTTAAGAAAATCAGAACAATACAATCAATAAATCGTTAGCCAAAAGTTTTACAGTCTGCAAGAAACTAAAGATTTTAACAATTGTTACAAATAATAAAGAAAAACATTGATTATAAAATATTAACTCACATACTCTCTGACAAATTGACAAAAGAAAATATTAACTTAATCACCTACAATTTATAGATTTTACACAAATACATAAAAGAAATAATAATATCAAAATTATTATGAATATGCCTATCATAGATTCCCAAAATTTTAGAGATTTTACCTTGGTTAAAATAAGCATTTATTTTTATATGATGCTATGCACACAATTCAAAGATCAGCCTTTCAAGCTAATTGTGCATGCATCTTCTGCGAGTGTTAAATAATAAATGAATACTTCACTCTACAATACAAGATATAGTATTTATGCAGGAATAAAAGGAATCCTCTTATTCCTATGACCCAAATTCTTTTATATGAACAAATCTGAAGTACTGTTGAGTAAAGTGTGAGAGTAGAATTCTCACTTTAAATTACTATCTACGATGTTGGTTAAAATAGAAAATGTTCAGTTTATCATCAAGGCATAATGTTCTGTCCAGCTGATTTCTTCCAGTGATATGCACACAGTTTATGTTTATTTAGACTTTGTTACAAAGTTTTGGATCTCCAGTAATCTGGTCAGGGAAGAAGGTAATTTTTAGGATCAGTTGTAGACTAAACTTTTAGGTCATGTCCATGATGATGCAATTTTAAGCTCTGGGGTTTGTCTTGAAAAGGTTTAGCACTGAATACTTTTAAGGTGATTTTTAAGGTGGTTAGTTTCTGCATTCTTGATGGATGATTGCTATTTCCAATGTTTTAGCACATTCAGCTAAGCAATTCCTTCTTAGCACAGCAAGCAGCAAATACTATTAGCAAAATCTCCTATTAGCAGTCAGCAAAAATCTAACTTCAGCAATCCACATTGAGCAATTAGCAAATATAAAAATATATTATATCAGCAGTCCATCATTAGTGAATATAAAAATTGTAGTCCTAACAATCAAAAACATGGAGCTTTTATATGTAATTGTTATCTCCTGCCAAATCTTAATTAAAAGTTTTAGCTAGGGTAAATCTCTTATCTTTCATTAGATCTTAATTTAAAAGTTTTTAACCAGGGCTCTCTTTATTATTTATCCCATTTTAATAAATTAGAAATGAGTTTTTTTAAAAAATAAATTAACAAACAAACAAAAAAACTTATCTCAATCAAAACTTTTTAAAATTAAAATGTTTTTACAATTTCCATCTATAATTGAATACGTGTTGTTAGCATACTCTTAAAAAAATAACAAAATATAAAATTTGTAAATACATTTTTTTTCTTTTTAAAATTTCTAAAAATATACATTTTAGTTTTGATTTTCCAATGGTTGCTTTTGAAGTGGATAACATATCCGATTCAATTGACCCATCATACCACAAAATAAATAAATAAAAACTTTTCTTTACTATCTTATTTTTAAAAAAAAAAACATTTACCCCACCCCCATAGAAACCCTGCTGAATGTTTGCCCTGTTCCATTATCATATATTAACTTCTTTAAAAAAAACATTTTATTTTATTTACTTAATATCTCCATTATTCTTATAATCATGTATAATAAACAATTAAAAGTCTGTTCAATTACTCTAAACCCACCTACCCTCTATCAGACCATTCTTTCTATCTCCTAACCATTTTTAGAGCTCATGTGATGTAGGTTACTTTTTTTCTCTCTTCATCTTCCTCATTTTCTTTATCTTCTGATGGTTAAGCTTTCAAGATGAGTCATATTTCTTAAATACACCTGTTTGCTAACTTCTCTGTTTAACTGTGCTGCCAGTTCTACTTGATGTTTCTTGCATTTTTTTCCAAATTATTTCATTCCATAACTACAGTTTTCCTTAGTATTCAATTTAATAAATTAGGATCTCCATTTACCTCTTAATCACTAAACTTTTTTTTATCTTCATTCTTAGAAAATATTGTGATAAGTTTTTCCTTAGCAGTTGTCAGCATGATTACAGGTGCACCCTCATTAATAAGACCGATGTCATCAATAAATATTGCATAGACTTTGCTAGCACCATCTTTTCCATTTTCCTTTTGTAAATCCAAAAATCTAACATTCACATTAAACACAATATCTGTACTAATGATATCTTGTTTTAATTCATCTCTAGCTTCACTTACATCTTTTACCACCTCAATTTCCTGATTTTCTTTAGTCAAATCTATCTCTATGGTTTCTTGGATTTTCTTCATTCTTTCATTTATTTCTTGCTTCATTCCTTTTACTTCAGCTTTGAACTCTTCCCACATCACCTGCTGATTTTGTTTCATTTCAAGTAACTCGTCTTATTTCTCTCATTTCAGCTTTCATCATATCCTACTGACTTTGTTTCATTTCTTTTCTTAACTCTTTTTGCATTTCTCTCATTTCAGTTTTCAAGTTTTCCCACTTTGCCTGCTGACTTTGTTTCATTTCCATCATCATTTTCATCATCATCTGTGTCTCAGTCTCTTCTTTTTCTGTTTCAACTACTTGGGGATTTTTAAAAAGAAATAGGGCTTTCTTCCAACAGTACTCCCCTATCAATTTCTACATTGGATACTATTTTCAAACAAGATCAAACCCCAATATATCTATATTTTCTAACATTTATTTTCTGTTTTAAAATTTGTTTACTTTAATAAAAAAAATGTAAAAAAGTAAAAAAATTTATACTAATATTTATTATTCACTCTTTCTTATGTTCAAAATCAAAAAGAAACACACTATTTGACTATTCATTTAAAAAGATGAACCCCTACTCCAAATGGATCAAACAATACACACCAACTAGCATAACAGATTCCTAATATTAAATTTTGCCTCCCTATCTCTGAAATATTTCCCAACTGTCTGAACAAAATCTCATGTGGATTTTCAAACTCAAAGTCCTATGTTGTTAGTGCTAAAGTTTCTACCCATTGTACTGAACACTCCATTTCTTTTTATTATGGAGGGTGCCACTAGGCCATTGTCGACCTAAAAAAATTAATTATTGTGATCAGAAGTTAATGATGGTGGATATAAATGCTGAGAGATAGACTTGGGGAGAGAAAGAGATCTTTAACATTGTTGAGACAATTGAGGGACAGACCACAGACACAAATGTCAGCCAAAAGTAATTATAATTATTACTAATTTTAAAGTTTATTAAATTAAAAAAATAATAATAATAGTCAAACAAAATATAAAAGTTTGATCTAAATTTCTCAACTTTTTTTGTCAGAGAGTATAAGTGAATATTATGATATATCAAATACTTTGGCAGCTAATTTTGTTTTCTCACCTAAGAATTAAAGGGATTTATAATTTCTTCTGCCAATGATTTATCTAATTGCATTCCACTTTCCTTCAATTAGGAACTTAAAAAAAGATCTTGTATGGAAGCCAATGAACAGCATGAAGCAAACTTTCCTTTACTCAATAAAGGCATTGGGGCTAACCAAGGATGTCATAATCCTCCTTTAAACACTTATAAGAAATTGCATTACAATACAATTCTTAAGGTTAACTTCATAAAAGAAAAGACAAAAGTTTACGATTTTACATAATCTGAAATACAAGAAAGCAAAATCTTTATGGTTTAAGAAAATCAGAACAATACAATTGATAAATCACTAAACAAAAGATTTACAGTCTACAAGAAATGCAAACACAGATAGTTAAAAAGAAAATTACTAATATAATAAAAGAAAACAATGATTATAAAATATTAACTTACAGTACACTCTCTGACAAATTGAAAAAAGAAAATATTAAGTTAATTACCTACAATTTATAGACTTTACACATACATAAAAAATATTAATAATATTGAAATGATTATGGATATGCCTATCATAGGTTCCCAAAATTTAGAGATTTTACCCTGATTAAAATAGAAAATGTTCAGTTTACCTTCAAGGTGTAATGTTCTGTCTGGCTGATTTTTTCCATCTATGTGCACACAGTTTATGTTTATCTAGAGTTCATTATGAAGGTTTGGATCTCCAGTAATCTGGTCAGGGATGAAGGCAATCTTTAGGATCAGTTCTGGACTGGGCTTTTAGATCATGTCCATGATGACACAATTTTGAGTTCCATGGTTCATCTTGAAAATGTTTAGCATGCATACTTTTAATATAGTTCTTTAAGGTGCTTAGTTTCTGCATTCTGGATGGATGGTCACTATTTCCAATGTTTTAGCATATTCATTTCTTCTATTAGCAATTATCTAACCTTTCTTAGCTCAGCAAGCAGCAAATACTATTAACAAAATCTATTTGCAATCAACAAAAATCTAACTTTGGTGATCTGTGTTGAGCAATTAGCAAATATAAAAATATATCACAATAGCAATCCTCCATTAGTGAATACAAATTTGTAATCCTAACAATCAAAAACACAGAACTTTTATATGCAATTGTTATCTCCTGACAGATCTTAATTAAAAGTTTTAGCTAGGGTAAATCTCTTATCTTTCATTAGATCTTAATTAAAAAGATTTTAACCAGGGTTCTCTTTATTATTTATCCCATTTTAATAAATTAGAAAATGAGTTTCTACTCTTTTTAAATAAAAAAAAATAGATTAACAAACAAACAAAAAAACTTATCTCAATCAAAACTTTTTTTAAATTAAAATGTTTTTACAATTTCCATCTATAATCAAGTATGTGTGTTATAGCACACATACTCTTAATTTGTAAATACAATTTTTTTTTCTTTTTAAAATATCTAAAAATGTACATTTTAGTTTTGATTTTCTGATGGTTGCTTTTGAAGTGGATAATATATATATATTAAAGCTAATAATACCTAAGAATAGCTAGGTAAATGATATAAATATATGAAAGGAGTCAACACAATACCAGTGTCAATCATAATCAACCATCTCAATATGTTAATCAAGGCAACCTCCTTTAAACAATAAAGGTGGAATTCCACTTTTATATATGGTCTAATATATGCTAATGATTTCAACTTAACTGTAGACTAACAAATAATCAATTATGACATTCAAACTGAAATTATAACTTTCAACCTAGAACCCAACTATGTATTATCTACATAATAAAGCTAATAGATTCACAGATTCAGATTACTGATTGTGATTGATATATGTATTGTTCAAGTGTTGACTGCTTTGAGATATTTACATTATTTATCTATCTAGCCTTTGGTATTATTAGCTTTATTACGTATAATACTTAGGAGGCATGCAGTTTGAAAGTTATAAATGCAGTTTGAATGTTATTAGTTAACTGTCTGTTAGTTTTCATTCAGAACAAGTTTAATGGTTTATTTAAACTTCTTTTAATTAATAATTTCACTCTTTTTAGTCAAGTTGCAATCCTTGGCATTTGTTTAAAGGAAATTACAATAGATGCACATAAGTTTACTAGAAATCATTAACATTAAGCAGGAAGGACTTCATATGTTCCAAATGATATACCAATAAATGCATTATATATTTAATAAAAACTGAAAAATCATTCAACTACCACATAATTTTTTCTGTCATCCAATGACCATGACTCAAAGAGCACAAACCACTATGTTTATGATGCTCAGGCCTAAAGCATATTGCATCTCAGTTTGAGTTGGTGATGGGCTAAAGTGTTTTTATGATGGGCTAAGGTATATTTAAGTTTAGTAGGAGTAATTTCAAATAGCCTTTTAAAATTGGTCTACTGTCATAGCAATACCACAGAATCATCATAAATGTATAATAGTTCACTATTGAAGAGTAAATATATAACCAATCTCTATAAATAAATATAATGGTGCTTTGTCTTATATGCTTAAAAACCATGAGAAATCTTCATGGCTCAATTTCTAACAGCCAAATTTTTAAAAAATGTCTTAGTTTAATCAAATAAATAGAATTTTTTTTACCTCTGATGTATACTGGTGCAAGATTGATCTTAGTTAGCTGTATGTAATACATTAGTTTATTTTTAGAAAATAAATACAAAATCACAAGTTTATACTTAATACTAAGAGTTTATTTACTCTAAATATAAATGTATAATTAATTAGTAGAAATATTTGTAACTTCAATTAGCAGCTTGATAGTTAATTTAACATAAATCAAACTTGCAGATAAAAATTTTGTATTTTCTTATTACTATACTATCTTGTCCACTTCTTTGCATTAATCTATGCATACATTTCGCATATAGTGTGACACTATACTGCTTCATTGCATTTGACTGCTGCATATGGCTTTTCTCACATAATATTGCCTGCACAATATTTCACAAACATGTGTGCCTTATCGTGTTTTTATTTGGCATTGCTTAATTTGAATAATTAGTCCTTATTCTTCATTCTTTGGAAATTAGCATACTTTAGTTAATGTTAATATTTACATAATTTTATTGTGATGCATACTAAAATTTCTAGAATGCTATTTTATTTTTTATTTTCTGACAATATATGCTCACACACTCATAAATTTTATTTTTATATACTAGCAGTGTACAATTTTATAGTCAGAACACATCATATGTCAAAGATGTACTGCATCTCAGTGTGAGCTGGCCAAGGGCTAAAGAGTTTTAGGTTTAGAAGGAGTAATTTCAATTAAACTTTTAAAATTGAACTACTGTCATAGCAATAGAAAAGAATCATTACAAATGAATAATAGTTCAGTGTTGAAGAGTAAATATATGGATATGAGTACTTTGATGTATATGACTTAAAACAACGAAAAATATTTTTGGGTCAATTTCCAACTGAGCTAAATTGTAAAAAAGGCTTTAGTTTAATCAAATGAAAAGAATTTCGAGATCAATCTGTTGGTTTGGTGATCTAAAATCACATGATTATATGTAACCTTACCAATTACATTTTATAATAGTTTTGCATGGTGAACTTGAAAATTAAAAAAGGCACTGCGAGGAAAAAGACTCTTGCAATAAGACAAGGTCTTTAACATTAATATATTTTTTAAATATTGGTAAAAAGAAGTATAAATATATAATGAAATATAATTACTGAATTTTATATATTATTAATTGTTCGCTTTTTATAAATAATTGTTTTCATTGAATGAAAAAAAAATTGTAATATATATAAATCTTTTTTTTTTTTCGGTAGTAAAATCTTTCACGATCGAAAGCAATAATAAAAATATACGGTAAAAAAAAAAAAACAACAACAATTAAACGTTAACTTATATTTGATATACTGTAATCATAATGTACGTAGTACTTTCTTCTAAACAAATAATAAATGATTATGAAAGATTTTTGAAAGCAATCGATTGAAAATTGAAGTCATTACAAGTTAAAGAATAGAACAAAGCATTGAATTTCAGTTGTCTGTTTAATTAGCAATGATTTCAAAGAAAGCAAACTTTTCTTGAATTAAGTGACCAGCAATTTGCCAGTGGACAATCAATCTCAAAGAATACTAAACAATAATCATATTACCGTTAATAAGATTAACAAATAAAATTTTATTTGGTTAAGAGTGTAAATACACACATACATGCACATTTCTCAACACATACACAAGCACTATTTTGCGCTCGCAGTATACCTATATAAAAATATTCCATATTTGTTTATATATAAAAATAAAGCAAATGTGTATTTATATCGAATAACCATTATTTACTACTCAATTTGATCTACAAGACAATATAATATATAACAATTAGAAAAATAAATATATTTTACATATTTATTGCCCACCACCTATTTTTTCTTTTGAAATTACAATGCCGTACTTATTTTAAAAATATTCAGCTTTCTCTTTAACCCGTAATGGACTTTTTTTTCTTCATATGTCATATTTTTTCTACCTATAGAAATTGACTTTATTTTAAGTATCCTTTTTCTTTGATTAAATATTTTTCTTAATTTAGACAATTCTTTTAATAAATACGATATACACAAATATAAAATTAAATTCAAAATTCTTAGTACGCTTTCTTATTAAATTTTATCCACTTTACATAATTAAAAAATAAAATTCCAACCACTTTTTTTATTACTTTGTGGAATATAAAAAAATTAGTAATACTCCGAAAATTAAATATTATTTCAATTTAACCATTTATTAAGATCTCATTCAATGTTATTAATAAATGCAAAACTTAAATATATACCGGTATATATTATATATTTCAGTTTCAAATATATTTAAAAAATTACAAACAGTATAAGGTTTGTGATGATGGTATATTAGATGTGATAACATGATGGACTATTCCCATAATTTATCAGTAAATGTTAAATGTATAGAAAATTTTAAACTTTAAACTTTTTAAATACAAATGACTTGTTAGTAATACACACAAATAGACAATACAGATCATAACGTTTCAAGTAGTATTATTCTCCACTCTTCTTTAGGTATTGCTGGCCTGACCAGTGACAGTACATAGGAATCGAACTCGCACCTTTAGATTCTCGAATAGCGATTGCCTTAAATTCGATATTCGAAAATCTAAAAATGCGAAGTCGACTCCTATACTAATATTGCAAACTAATCAGGCTAGCAACACCTGAAGAAGATTGGAGAATAATACTAATCGAAACGAAGTAAAAATTATTAACCTGTGTTGTCTTTTTTGTGTTATTACTAACAAGTTGTTTGTGTTTGAAAAATTTAAATAAATTTTAAATTTTCTATACATTCAACATTTACTGATAGAAGATGGAAATAATCCAACAGATTACATTTTTTAATTTCAAGTTATTTCTTTTTTTCTTTCAAATATAATTCTCCAATATATAATTTTAAAAGCAAATATTTTTTGCTCCCAAAACTATTTACTTTTATTTATCGTTTAAAAAAAAAAAAATAAAAAAAAAATCATCTACTTATTTTTTAATCTTAGGTCTATCTTAGATTATTTTATACTTTCTTTTAACAATCAATTAGAAATACAGTATAATCAATGACTTTCTATGTAAATAAAGTATTTATTCTCTTGTAATCGAAAATAAGATCTTATCTTATCATTAAACTAAAATTATAAAAACACTATTTCAGTATTTGTACCAATGGTTGCAATGTTGGGTTGAATTTAATTTTTTTATATATATTTATTTAACGAGCAATAAAACAGACTTTGTAATGAAAGTGATGACTGGAACTTTATTTTTTTAATTATATGTATATAAATACGAAAGCTTGAGAAATAAGTTATCACTGATAATCAAGTTATTGTTTAGACTTTCATTAAACATTCTCTGAGAACAATTTAACTATTGGAGACCCCTAATGATAACAATAACGTCGGGTCTTTTAAATCATAACAATTAAAGTTTCACATAACTTCCCAGAAACATACAACAAAAGCTTGTGAAATTTAAAAGCATAACAGCTATTTTGTCAACATGGGAGTGATTATAGATATTTTTCATATATAAATGAATACAATGTTATCATATTACATATCTATAAAAAGGTATTACAGCACATCTTCCCAGAAACATACAACAAAAGCTTGTGAAATTTAAAAGCATAACAGCTATTTTGTCAACATGGGAGTGATTATAGATATTTTTCATATATAAATGAATACAATGTTATCATATTACATATCTATAAAAAGGTATTACAGCACATCTTTATAATTACAATACAACACCAATATATTCAGAATCTAAAAGTAAAGAAAGACAAAATATCAAAAGCATTCAAATTATAAATGTCATCTATCAATTGAAAATATATTTGAGTACCTGAAACCATAATTAGATTTAACTAAAAAAAAGAAATTGCTGATTAATTAAAAATAGAGACTAGGTGCAAAAATGTAAAGATTTAAAAAGAAAGTGCTAATATAGATTAAGATTTAACGAAAATATATCTGTATTTATGTTAAATTCTCTCAATCTCATAAACCAATATGATCACTATAATTCTTGACCATCAGTGGTAATTATTTGTCACATCATAAATGGAAATTTATCCAGGTGGAATAAACTATTGACTACTAAAATAAATTATATTCCAAAACAAAATACTTTGAGACAAAACCATCCAGCACTTATAATTAGGGGGTAAATGTATTTGCCAAAATTATAAATTTGCAAAATTAGCTCATGGTAACATATAATCCAACTATGTTGCGAAAAATTATTTAGAACTTAAAAAATGCAAAAATGAAAGATCAGAAAGCTATTGAATCATATTGAACAAAATATCTATAAAAACAGCATTAAAAATCATGAAGTTCTGTATTTTTGAGGCATAAATTAAGATAAATAGAGAATTGCATCATTTGTAAGTGGTCCAAATACATCTAGTTTAATGGATAATATCCCAATTGCTTTTAAGCTAATACTTGGGAAGAAATGATATCAAGCTGTTGACAATTGCCAAATTCCTAATAACATTTTGATCAGAAATTCTCAAAACATTCTAGCAAACTTTTTAAACCAAATCATAAAACTAAAAAAAATTAAATGGATAATAACATTAACAAGTAACATCACTCATCTGGAAAAAAATCAGTGAGTAGTATTAGTAAAGCAAAAAATTACATAGATGTGGCACAAAATACTAATATCTATCAGTTAATTAGTTAATACATGACAATGGTAATGTCATAATAAGTGACAAGAAAAATAATAACTCACAATACATTCTACAATGAACCAATGTACAATTTACATGCTTAGCATTAAGTGGATAAATATTTTGCATAACATCATTAACAGTATACATGTAATAATAGAAATAAAATCCACTTTATATGCAAGATTATTGTGAAATTATTTTATCCCAATGAACAAATTGAAAAAAATAAGACTGCATAAGGAGCAGCAATTTTACTTAATATAAATATGTAGTTTAACAAAATATAAATACTAATTTTTAAAATGAATTATATTATTTATTGCACATTATATCAATATACGATGTACCTGCCATATACTTTATTACTAAAGCAAATCACATACCCATTATTTATAAATATATCATTTACTCCTACAGAAGCCAGCTTTGTTGTTATTGAAGAACATTTTAATTGCTTTTTAAGCAATTTTCCATATGTCAGAAAAAAGAAACTAAAAAATATCAGATCATTTTGTGATAGATTGAAAAAATTTAAATTCAAGATTAACATGTATGTGACATAAAGACTTTATTTTGAAGAACAAGGAAATTGTGAGTTTAAATGTATCTAATGCTTTTTTTATTAAAAATCAGTTACCTAATTCAAAATTTATTTACAAAACTATGTATTTAAAATACCCACACTTAATTCTACAATGAGTCACCGATCACTGCATGTATTTGGATAGCATACAAATGACTAACATTTAAGCAATGGACCAAATGAAAATTGGTAATTTATATTCAATAATTGGATTTTAAGTATTTCATATTTAAAAAAAAAAGTTTCATAAGAATATGACAAAACATAATAAGAGTACATTTTTAAAAAATAGTGATTTTCATTTTCTGCTGTTATTGCTGCTGCTGCTGCTGCCACTGCTGCTACCGCTACCACCACCACCATCACTACTACTACTACTAATAATAATAATAATAATAATAACAACAACAACAACAATAATAATAAATTGAATGGGTTATTGCTCAGGAGTTTATATAAAAATTCACATGATGTTCAAGCACCAGAAATGGAAGATTGAGCTCCAATTCATGGACTTTTTTTAATACTTTTAATCTCCAATTATAAACACATTATTTTTTTCCATATTAAGTACAACCATCATAGAACTAGACCATTAAAGCTGCAACAACCTAATGAGGAAAAAATTCCAACAACTGATTATCAATGACAACATAATCACATGTCCTTATTCTTATGAATATGAATTGAGGAGAAATATATTTAATAATAATTTTTTACCTATTAAATAAGTATCAATAATTATTATACTAATGCTCCTGATATCTGCCATATTTTGGAGCGAATTAAAATAGATAATGTATAAAATCAATATTAGAACAAAATCAGATAAAAGTGTGGATTTTAGAAATAAAATAAAAACATTATAATAATGAAAGTCACAGGAGCAAAAAAAAAAAAAAAGATCCCCACAATTACTTCAAGCCTTTTTACCTTCTTATTTAGATTGCAAAAACCCTGAATTGCAACACAATATAAGGTTTACAATAAGATTAGATACAATGGCATAAATATATCCAATGTAAAAAGGTGATTTTAAACTTTCAAATAAAATTTAACAAGCTTATATGCAAATAGGAAAAAATAAACATACTACACAATGACCTGTTTGGGAATATGTCATTAAAGATGGTGTCATTAAAGTTATAAAAAAATTTCAATATCACCCTATATGCTGAATTTAATTTTTATTACATGTAAAGAAAATTTAAAGTAAGAGGCATTTTTAAAAGAGCTTATTGCTCAAGGTTTAAGAAATTCAAATTCTTTTAATACTAATGCATTTTATTGATGCTTTTCTTTTCCAAAGATTGCTTGATAAAACAATCTAACATAATTAGGAGTTAAAGTTGTTTAAAATGTAAAATAAAATTACCTATATATATATTCATAAATAAACATATTGTATTTGTAGAATAAAGAATATATGTATACATTACAGCCATGTGCAATTAACATAATAATGAAGTGAAAAAAAAAGATCTAAAGATTTCTAGATCAAAGTTCAATTTATCACTTCTGGTGCTCAAATGTCACTTGACCTTCCATGCAATTAACTATTCATTTTTTAAAATTTAAATATAAATTACGTATTAGCTACTTATATGAAAAATTTCTATAATAAATATTTTGATGCTGTACTAATTATTGAAGATAAAAAATTAACATTATTTTTTTAAAAAAATAGCAAAAAATTCAAATTAAATTTATTAAAAAATCATTTATGAATTCTATGAATTTATAAAAATTGGTATATGACAGTAAACATCTAACAGTAAAATTTAACATAAAAATGTTGTCATCTAAGAAGTGGTAAGAATTGATTTATTATTGTCATTATGCTGAAAATTAGAATTTTTAATTAGAAATTTCAAACAAGAAAATGATTCACTACTTAATTTTCTGATTTAAAGAAAAATTATAAATAAATATTATTTTCCAATGATTATATATGACTCAGTACTTAATATATAACATAATGTTTAGGAACAATAAATAATGTATTCTGAAATCATTTAGTAAAATAAACAATAGAATTGCATGGGTAAATAAAAAAAATTATTTATTAAACAATAAGGAAAATCATTATGATACAAAACTAAATTAGTGATTTATACACAATAGAAAGCCAAGATTTGATAATATATCAAACCTACAGAAAATTGAAAAAAAAAACCCCACTTTTTTAGTAAAACTGCCAGAAATTAATTATTGAGTATAAAAAGGCTAAATCAATAAGTACAAATGCCATAGTGAAATCTATTGATAAATATGGCATGCACATGTGCAAATCCTCTCATAGCTTTTTCCTTTCAGCACTGTGATAAAAGATTACTTCACATCAATTTATTCATATTAAAAAAAAATACTATTTTTAAATGCATAAAAAAAATTTATGAAAAGTTCAAACATAGTTTCCAATAGGAAAAAAATGTTTAATTTTCTTAAATTTACTTGTATAATATAAAAGAAAATTAGTCTTATATTAATTTGACACATATTTTGATTTTGAATAATATGTTCCTGTTTAGGCCATTGTGCTGCATAATAACATTACTTTATGTTATGCAATTAGAATGGATTAGTCTTAAAAGCATATATTTTAATATATATGCTGGAAACAAAAAGATATTATAAAGAACATGTTTCTGGAACTAATTATGTTTGTTGCAACAGATTCCAATATCATACAAAATGATATGAATATAATCACTTCCTAATATATTGATTATAAAAAAATTGTGAGGATAATATAAAACCCATACATTATAATATTACAAATAACTGTACGTTAATGTAACATTAGACAAAGATCTATTCTTATACATAATTGGACTATAAACAATGTATAAAAAGTATTAAAAAGTATATTTATATTTCAAAGTAATATATTTATGTTTATGCATAACATATATGTGTGTCTATATGAATACATTTATGTTTATTCATATATAAATGTATTTGTATGCTACATTTATATACATGTTTATATATATTGATATTATAATATTTGAGATTAAGACTCATAATTCTCCAACCTAACATATATCAATATTAACAAGAATAAAGCATATTAATTTATGCTAGGGTGGAGAGTATTTTAAAATATTTATTGTATTGTGTTATGAGTCAAACTTTAATGCTATATGTATATTAAAGCACTTAAATATTCTATTATATATTGGTATGTACAACACATATTATACCATGTTTGTGGTACAATAAGCATTGGCATTTTTAGAGTTAAAAATATTAAATTTCTGAGAAAGATAAATAGGTATTTTTATAAATTCTGTTTGGTTTAATTGTATTTTCTATAGCTGCATTAAAAAAAAAAAGAATAGAAAAAACTTACTTTATGATTTTACGAGATCAAACAAATTGATATTACAACATTCTTTTGCTATTAATTAAAGAGGACTACTGAAGGAGAGAGGAAAACAACTTTGAAAACAAAAATAAAATGTGTAAATTGGTAAAAGTTAAAAGGATTTATAACAGGATATGCAGTGGATTCCTCATGTTCTGCTTGTGGCACCAGACAGGAATTTGCAATATTTTTTTTCCTATGAAGCTACTACAAGATGCCTCATTATATTCTCACCAGTAGATTTTGCCCATTATCAAATGTGTGAATAGTTCATTCACCAACACTTTCTTCCTTCCTGGAGTAGCAATAATGCTGTGGACGAACCCTATCACCTACCTGAAACCCCAGACTGCATACCAAGAAGGAATATGATGGATCCCACTAAGGACAAAACCATGCATGGTAACTTTCTCAGTGATAGAAATAAGCAGTTGAAACTTACCAGTAATAAATTTTCTTTTATATGGACACTTCCTGAAAATTATAAGTACAATTAAGATGTTGTAGTAAATCTGTTTAAAAACTGAATTAAGATAAATCATGAGAACAGCAAGAATTGACTTTTTAAAAAACAAAGTAATTTGATATTATGAATATCAGTATTCTTCATCATGAGTATTGAATGGTATATTATATTAAAAAAGATTTACATTATATTCTGTTACTTATTATTACTAAAAAATGTGTGTTAACATTATAAATTTAATAAATGATAGAAATATAATTTGGTTTGTGTTTATTTTAATTAATTATTATAAATATTATTAGCTAAATTGTTATAAGTTTACCAAATATAAATACCAATACTTAATCATAAATTACAATTCTCCAGAGGGCAATAATTCAACATTCAATCACAGTTATTATAGATAAGGAGGGGAGAGTCAGTGAAGAGAATTACCTGCCTCCTATAAATGAATTATTGAATAAATTCCATTGATAAAAGAAATTTTTTCAACATTGGATTTGACTGCCAGCCATTGGTAGATCAAATTATATCCAATGGATAATATTTAATGGCTTTCTGTTATAACAGCATATCTTACCAATTTAATAGAAATGCCATTTGGTTTAAAGAACAGTGGAGTGGAGTTACAATGTCTGGATAGGGTACTATTTCCAGAAATCAAGAGTTTGATTACCATCTATATCAATGATATGATCATTGTGTACAACAACCCTGCAGATCATTTACAATCTCTTCAAATGTTTCTATAAGGAATGGGAAGACAAGGGCATTCAAATTAATCTATAAAAATGCTGTACAGCTATAGTGGAAATCATTTTTTGGGGTAATTAATCAGCAAAATGAGATTAAGCCTCATCACAATAAAATATAGGCAATCAGGGATTTCCCAGCTCCTCAGTCAGTAAGACAGGTTAGGTCTTTCCTAGGGTTATAAAATTTCTATAACAATCAGGATTTTTGTGGCAGATATGGAAAATATTATTGCAGCTATTTTGCAAAGGTACTTACTGGGAATGGATAGAAAAACAGGAAGCTGTATTCAAAGGCTTTAATGAAAAATTTTTGAGACAATCAATGTTAGTTTACTCTGACTTAATAGTGCAAGCAGATAGCAGCAGATACAGACTGAGTGGAGTGTCAAAGTTATGGTAGTCAGCATGTGGTGTATATCATAATCAGACCTTTGAGAGGTCCAGAAATCAATTACTCCATAATAGAGGAAGCTTTGGTGGTTGAGTGGACATTCCAGAGGCTTTGGTAATTTCTTATAGGGTTGGAAGTGATAGTCAGCTATTTGACCAATAGTTGGTTGATTCATTGAGCCTTTTTCTTCAAGAATTTATTCTCTGTATTATTGTAGAGTGGCAGAAACATTCCTGAGTCCCAATCCTAAGCCCGAGATCTCAGCCCACTTGCAGATGGAAGATGTAGGTCTGGTAGCAATAGGATTAAAAGTAGATACCTCCATTGAAGATGAACCCAAACACTTAGGGGACAAATAGAGGCAAGATTCCCAGATATCAAAGAATTATTGATAATCTGGAAATAGAAAGTGAAGATGGGAGAAGGGAGAGGTACTTGGAGAAAAGAAAAAAAAGATTATGATTGGAAGAGGGAGTTTTGTGGTATGTAACTGATATTGAAAAGGATCGGTGGAGAATGGTAGTGCCAAAGTGTTTGTAAGACATTTTCACCATGTATATACACTGCTTATAAGTGAATTATGGGGTTGAAAACAGTTTTACTGGACAAAAATGAGGTATTAGGTTGCCAACACATAAAATAGATATGAAGTTTCCCAAAAAACAAAACCTGTCAACAGATCATATGAAGGTACATTGAACCACATCATTCCCAGGAAATCCAATGAGTGACTTGATTCTTACAGGTTGTCACACATATTACACAATATGAAATACATATTGGAGGTTTATGAAGTTTTCTCAAAGTGGGTGTTGACATACCCTATGTCACAGGCTAATGCAAGGAACATGATATGGATATTAGAATCACAATATTTCCCTAATGTAGGCAAACCTAGGGCTGTTTTATCTGACCATAGGACTCCATTCATAGCAACTGAATGCAGGAGTGGATGGAAACAATAGAGATTCAGCATGCATTGTCATCTATTCATAATCCACAATCAAACCCATGCAAACAGGTGATGAGAGAATTGGGTCATCTCTTCAGAGTACATGTAAACTTCATTTAATTATAAGAGATCAGGGAAACAGTTGTTGCAGGTGATCAATTACATTAACTGGAGTGAGAATGAGTCTATAGGTTTTGTGCCAATATGATTGCAGTTCAGACAACCAGCACCAAGATTGTACAAAGCTAAGTTACCTGCCACTTCTGAATGTATTGATAAGAATGGGTAGAAAGTTCCAAAAGCTGGTAGTGACAAGAAAGAGTACAAGGTATGGTTTAGAGTAAACCAGTTAATCAAACTGGGAAAGGTATTTTAGGAAGTTTCAATATTTGTATGAAGGTTTGTTTTAGATCATCAAAGAAAATAGTCTGAATGCATTTCACTCTCACAAATGAAAAAGAAGAGTGTATCTACAATGTAAAGGCATTAAAACACTATAGACCAAGATGCTCAAAGAGATAATATAGGATAAAACAGATGGCCTAAACCATAAAAACTATGGATGTGTAGTAATATAGGATAAAACACTTAGCCTAAAACATAAAGACTATGGATGTGTATTAATATGGAATGAGAGACTGGATTGTAATCAGGTACTATGTTAATTGATTAGAACAACAGATTGAAGAGGCAGCTGATGAGTAGACAAAAGATTAAGAATGATTAGGAGGCATGTAGGTCAGCAATAAAAAAAAAGGAAAAAATTAGTATTAAAAATAAATGAAGCTATACACTCTATTTTATTCTTTTCCTCAACAGCAGAGGTATTGCGCAGTATTTGTGGTCCAATCAGCATTGGCATTTAGAGTTAAAATATTAAATTTCTGAGAAAGATAAAATATACATTTTTATAAATTTTGTGTGGTTTATTTAAGATACAATGTAAATTGCATTTTCTATAGTCACTTTAAAAAAAAAGAAAAAAAACTTAAACTTTTGATTTTACCGAGATAAGAAAGTAAATTTTATTGTCAATCAATTATAATTACTTAAATTGAAATTACATTTTATTACCATTAATTAAAAATGGCCACTGAAGGGAGGCAATGAAGGGGGGGGGGATAACTTTGAAGACAAAAATAAAATAGAAATGTGTAAATTGGTAAAAGTTATGGAGATAAAAATAAAAGGTGTAAACAGAATATGTGTAGTGGACTTAAATGAAGAGGGATCTAAAAGAAGGGACAACACTGAGCCTTCCTCATGTTCTACGTGGTACCAAAAAGCAATTTGCAATAAATTGAGTTTTTTTTCTATAGAGCCTCATTGTATTCTCACCAGCAAATTTTGCTCATTATCAAATGTGTGAATAGTTCATTCAGCAACACTTTCTTCCTTACTGAAGTTGCAATAATGCTGTGTATGAATCCTATCACCCACCTGAACATTAGAACCCCAAACCGCATACCAAGATACTGTACAAAGGCAAAAGATAGATCCCACTAAGGAAAACCATGCATGGTAACTCACTCAGGGATAGAAATAAGTAATTGAAATTTACTGGTAAGAAACTTTCTTTTGTGTGTTATATGGGTTTGCCTACAGAAAATAATAAGTATTGTTAAAATGCTATAGTAAATCTGATTAAAAAGTGAATTAAGATAAATCCTGAGGTCAGCAAGAATGCACAACATAAAAAGATTATATGTATGATGAATGTATGAAATAAAATACAGGAATAATACGAAGAAAATCTATACATTGGGAAAAGTCGATAAGTCTTCCATGCCTTAAATGGATCAATAGTGGCTAATACTGATGACAGTGATATATGTACACATTCTTAATTTACATTTATTATGCAAAATAATGTATAAATACTTTCACATTTTTATATTAATTATAGGTTTTTAGATTGTTGGACTATTACTGTTTCCAATACAGTTTTACCTATGTCTCTCTTTTACTTCTTAAGATGCCTAAATTATTAAAGATCAGTCATCATGAGTCTCTAATGCATTGAACACTTCCTACTTCAAACTTTGACAATGGGAATGTGTGTTTGTGCAACTACATTTCCATCCTTTAGCTAGAAAACACAGCATTAATGATTAATTCTGTTAGTTTGGTGAAGTTTCAAGAAGATGATATAATCACTAAGTCAGTCTAAAACTGGCTTTGAATGAAAATATGTTTCAGCTGGCAAAGATTATGTTTATACAACCATATTTGAGGATACCCCTGCCTACCATATGTGTAAAGTCCTAGAATATGTGGTCCAAAAATGGCTTTCCACACATAGTCTTGATAAGTTGTCATGATTGATAGATTAACAATAGTAATAATGATATCAGTAATAGTAGTAAAACCAAGAGGCAGTAGTAATCTAATTGTTTTCTAAATATAGGTAAATGGAAGAATATATATGCTTTACTTAATACAAATTTCTCAAAACTAGAAAGGACGGCTTCATTTTTTAAGATTGATATAGCTGCTCTTAGTAAAACTCCTTTTCTAGAGGAATAAAGCTTAATAGTATAAGTATATGGATATGTTTTTTTTTGAAAAAGCATATCAGACAGAGAAAGGAGATCTAATTTAGTATCTTCTATTGTTTGAAATCTTTATATTAATGAAAAGAAAATGGTGTTAGAATTCATATTACACAATACTACTAATTGCTCATTTTATTAGCACCCATGCTCCAACCTTACATTCAGAGAATTCTGAGAAGGAAAATTGTTATTCCATATATATAACTTTGTTATAGCAATACTTTTTGGAAATCAAATTTTGCTTCGTATAGACTTTAATGCATATGATGGAACAGGTAGGAATCTGAGAAAAAGTTACTGGAAATTTTGCATAATACATTGTTTAGACATCATTAACATTCAAATCAATAGCATTTAATAGATTGCATTGTTATTAGAGTCAGAATACAACAGTTCACATTACCCAAGGATTTACAGGCACATATTCTTGGAAAGATTAGTAGACTTCAAGATTAAAATGATAGTTGTATTAAAATCAAACATATTCCTCCAAAATTGATGTTTGTTCCTTAGAAAAATGTACTATATGTAATAATTTTTAACAGCTGTTTAATGTTAAAATTGTTAATTTGGATCTTCATGACTGCCATATTACTGAGGCAAGGAGTTCTCTTTTCTTAGGTTAATAAAAGAAATCATAAACTCATTTTCTGACAATGAACTTATTATTAAAAATTTGATTAAAAGAAAAATGTGTGGAATTTTCTGCTTGGCATAATAGGAAATTGAATGTATATCTTCAAAATCAATATGGAGATCTGTAAGCAAAAGAATGCTTATAATAATAGATGGTTTACATTGCAAAGAAAATACTGGTATTTGCTATACAAGAATTAAGATAATGGTGTTTAGTGGTATACTCATTGTACTTACTTATTAAGATTTGGTGAAAAATATTACACTTAATAAGGTTAATATATCTCTTTACAATCTTAAAAATGGATAATCTTTAGGGCCTGATAAAATACCCAGAGAAGTTTTAAAAATATTATAGTATATTAGCTTTAGGCTGCAGAAAAGAGTTTGCTATTAACTGAAAGGAGACCCTTTGATTCCTCTTGGAGGCCTTAAAGGAACCGAGCAGGGCAAATTCCTAATGTCCACTCCATACGTTCTTGTTGTTGCAGCTGTTATTACTATGTGATTATTCATATAGTATACAAACATTGATGGGCTGCTCACCAACATGCATTAGCCAGCATGGTGAGTTTATTGGCTTTTTACCTCTGAGTTTAAGATCAAGAAACACCATGGTCTTTCTTCTCAGTGCCTGATAAGGCAGAATGAATGTTTGTGTAAATGATAAATATTTTTCCAATATATATATACAATTATGACAGACAAAAATAAAGCATGGCCCTTATTCCCAGGAGGCTGTAAAGTTACCAACCAAGGCAGCAGTTGGTGGCCGAAGGCGGAGGGTGCTAAGAATGCTAAGAATCCCCTGATTGTGGACCCAGGCTGCCATTTGATGACGACTTTTTATTTAGGTACTTACAACTGCAGATCACTTTCAAGTGAAGGAAGATTGCAAGAATTAGAAGAAGAACTGTCTTATATTAAATGGGACATTATTGGACTTTGTGAAGTTAGAAGAAAAGGTGGAGCAACAATTGATTTAAAAAGTGGACATATACTCTATTATAAAGGCACACATATTGGAAATACAAGTGGAGTAGGATTCATTATAAATAAAAAGTGGAAAAACAATATTGTGGAGATTGATGGTGTATCGGACAGAGTGACAAGATTAGTTATACAACTTAATAGCAGATACCAAATGCAGATAATTCAGGTTTATGCCCCAACAAGTTCTCATAGTGATGAAGTAGTAGAAGATTTTTATATGGATGTACAAAAGGCTTTTGATCAGGGTAAACAACATTTTAAAATTGTTATGGGAGACTTTAATGCTAGAATTGGTAGACAAATGAAAGATGAAATTGCTGTAGGTAATTTTGGTTATGGTAATAGAAATGAGAGAGGGCGGAGACTTGTGGAGTTTGCAGAAAAAGAAAAACTTTATATTATGAATTCATTTTTTGAGAAAAATGTTAAAAGGAAATGGACATGGAAGCATCCAAATAAAAGTACAGCAGAATTGGATTATATTTTGACTAACAGGAAATACATATTTCAAGATTGTAATGTTCTTAATAAATTTAACACAGGAAGTGATCATCGATTAGTAAGGTGTAAGTTACGTGTTAATGTAAAACTAGAGAGACAAAAGTTATTAAGAAAAACAATATTTACAGTTGATATTTCTAATGTTCAGAAACATTCTAATGAATTTAAATTAGAACTTACAAATAGGTTTCAAATGTTAGGAGATTTTGAACATGATTCAGATTTGAATGAAATTAATATGAAAATAACTGATACACTTTTAAAAACTGCAACAAAGATAGCTGGTAGAAAAAAGCAGCAATTGACTAATAAAATTTCTACTGAGACTAGAGAATTTATGAAGAAAAGAAGAAATATGAAGATATACAAAAATGATGTATTAAAAAGAATTGAATATCTCGAATTTTGTAAAATGGTACAGAAAAGAGTTGAAAATGATATGAGAAAGTATAACTGTGAAATAGCAAGGAAAGCTGTAGAAGAAAATAAAAGTCTCAGAATGTTAAACAACATTTTAGTCTCAAGAATGTTAAACAACATTTTGGTATTGGTAGGAAATTTCTATCTGCAATAAGAAAAAAAGATGGAATTATTACTAAAAAGAGAGATGACATCATGAAATTGGTAGAAGATTTTTATCAAGAATTATATAGTAATAAAGAACAAGTACCTCCTATATCTATTACATCTTCCAAATTGCCCAGAATTTTAAATGAAGAATTGAGACATGCAATTAAATGTATGAAGAAAGGAAAGGCTCCAGGAAATGATGGAATTATAATTGATATATTAAAAGAAGCAGGTGAAGAAATAGAAACAATTTTAGCAAAGTTATATACCAAATGTCTAAATGATAAAGATGTACCAGAAGATTGGAAGAATGCAGTAAAAATATTAATATTTAAAAAAGGTGATAAAGAAGATATTAGAAATTACAGACCTATCAGCCTTTTATCAGTTTTATATAAAATTTTTACCAAGATAATTACAACTTGTCTACAGAGAACTTTGGATTTCCACCAACCAAGAGAACAAGCTGGATTTAAAAGTGGTTTTAGTACAATAGATCATATCCAGGTATTGAGGGAAGTCATAGAAAGGACAAATGAATATGAGTTGTCATTATGTTTTGGATTTGTAGATTATGAAAAAGCATTTGATTCTATACACATTTCTTCAGTGATTAAAGCATTGGATCATCAAGATATAGATCCAGGATATTGTCATATTTTAAAGAATATTTATAAAAATGCAATAGCAACAATTAGATTACATAATGATACTGGAAAAATCAACATTGAGAAAGGTGTAAGACAAGGTGACTCCATATCTCCAAAACATTTTACAGCAGTGCTGCAAGAAGTATTTTGTGGATTAAAATGGGAAACTAAAGGAGTGAAAGTAAATGGAGAGTATTTAAGTCATTTAGATTTTGCAGATAATGTAGTTGTTTTTGCAAATAATGCTTCAGAGCTGCAGGAAATGTTGCAGGAGTTAGCAGATGAAAGTAGAAAAGTAGGACTAAAGATAAATGTTAAAAAGACTAAAGTAATGTTTAATCGATTTGCTCAAAATATAAAAATAAAGATTGATTATGAAGAATTAGAAGAAGTTAACAGTTACAAATACCTTGGTCAGATTATTAATACAGATGGAAACATAATGGAGGAAATTAATCATAGAATTAAACTTGGTTGGAGTGCTTTTGGTAGAAATAACTTGATACTAAAAGGAAATATGCCTATGTGTTTGAAAAGGATGGTTTTTAACAAATGTGTTTTACCAGTTCTTACCTATGGATCTGAGACTTGGACACTTAATAGAAGAGCAATACAGAGACTTCAGACCACTCAAAGGAGTATGGAGAGATGTATGTTGGGAGTAACAAGAAGAGATCGAAAACGCAATGTATGGGTAAGACAACAAACAGGTGTTACTGACCTTATTGAAAAAATTAAAAGATTGAAATGGAGTTGGGCTGGACATATTGCTAGAAGAGATGATAATAGATGGACAATTGAAATTTTAAACTGGATTTTAAGAGATTGTAAAAGACCCAGAAAGAGACCACATGTGAGATGAATGGATGAAATAAGAAAATGTGCAGGGGTGTTGTGAAGAAGAGAAGCTAAATATCAGAGAAGATGGATTAAACTTGGAGAGACCTTCATCCTGCAGTGGATTGATAATGGTTGTTGATGATGATTAGCTTCAAAAATACTGGAATCTTTCAGGAATATATAATAGATCCATGACATTCTGCTGCTTGATTTTAAGAATGCTTTTATTTCATTTTTTTAAAACTGAGGAAATAGATAATATTGCAGTAATAATCATAGAATATTATTATTATTCACTGCATCAAAGGTGCTAGAATTTTGTTGAATAGGTTGCTTCCAATAATAGATGAATGGTTACCAGAGAATCAATTTGGTTTTAGAGAATCAAGACACGTTATATTCATTGTTTTTTGTTGCTATGGAAATGTAAGGAAAATGTTAGGAATAAAGTAGTGATTTATTTATTTCTTTTATTGATTTTCTCGAGAAATAGTTTGAAATTAATTGACTAACCACCAAAATTTATTTATATTATACAACTACATGATAAAACGATGAGAATTGTTATAACTACAACTAAACAGAAAATTGGTGCTTAACAATAATATTATTTGTTACAGCATTGTTTTCAATTTTTATGAAGTAATCTTTGGAATTGTTTATAAATGACCTAATGAAACAGGGATCAAATTACAATATAGGTTTGAGGGTGGAATTTTTTTTAATTTGAATCAATTAAAGTGAAAACAAAAACTTCATCTTTTTGGATTTATAATATGCTGATGATTGTGTTACTTTTGCCGGTTCAAAAAACAATTTAAAAAATATACTTTATGTTTTGAATGTTATATATAAAGACTTTGGTTCATTAATTAACATTAAAGCAAGTTCTTTATCAGTATGAGATAGAAGAAAAATCCTTAGTAACTTTTAGGTCAGTTGGTCATTAACTTGAAAATGCATTTTGGTAGTTTGATAAGTTGAAATGTAGATTTGGATTAACAATACAAACTGCAGTGTGCTGCTGCTTTTAACATGTTAAAAGGCTAAAGTATTTTATCACAGACACAACTACTGTAACTAAGTTGACTATATATAGAGTTGTTTTTTTTATAATATGAAATTGTGATTTGGATACTCTATTAGCACAATATAAAGACATTAGAGAAGTTTTCTTTGAAGGTATTCAATAAAATTTTAAGAAATATAATAGCAACATTTTAAAACCAATCAATATGTTTTTCACCTTGCTGGGTGTGATACTGTATTCTATTAATGTAAAATCATACCTTCAGTGGATTGGGCATTATAAATGAAAGAACAAAGCAAGATTTACTTAAAAGTGCTTTATATGGTTGGTTTTCATGTAAAAATTGGTTCCCTTCTATATTATAAGGATTAACCCAAAATAACATTGTAAAGAAATGCACTATCAATTGTTCCCATTGCGAAGATATGACAGAGAATATCATATATTTTACTATAATTATAGATGATATTAAAGTATTTCAGAAATAAAAGATTTTTGCAGAATAAATTAAAAGACAATATTATAAAATATCAAGTAAACTGAAACATCAATCAGCATGTTCTATATGTGGGTGTATTTGAGGTACACAGATTGATTTGTATAGCTATTACAAAAATCATTTCCAAAGCAGCTTCTCTTGATGTTAGAATTGGCCATACTTGTTTTTGAGTGGCTGTTGTTGATCCTATTGTTGTTGTTGCTGTTATTATTATTATTATTACTGCTACTGCTAATACTACTATCATCATCATCATCATCATTTTTATTATTATTATTATTATTATTACAAAGTGACAAACAGAGGATTCTATATATTAATAAATATGGGATAATTCATAGTTCTCATGAAAGCTTTTTATTATTTGGTGCAAATAATGCAAAAGTTTGGACTATAAGTGTGGTTTTTGTGAAGAGAATAAGAAGTATTAAACAACTATTTTTGGAATATAGGATGTTGAAAGAGGAATATAAAAATTGATTGGAGAATTGAGAAAAAAATAAAAATAAAGTAGCAAAAAAAAATTTTTTTGTTTAAGGTTTTGTGACATAAATGAAGGATTTGAGGCTAAGATCCTGAAATTAATAAAACACATTTTATGAAAGTAATATAGAAAAACAAAAAGAAATGTATCAATACTGGGAAAGTGATTTGGAAATGGTAGTTTAGAACAGAGTAATAGTTGGAAAAAAAAATAGATCTGTTTATAATATTTTAAAATGAATTAAAAGGAGGGAAATGTTTATCTTGGCTATTAATGTTTCTAGGACATTGAAACTTCTGATTTTGTCTAAAAAGAAACCACTTTGCATCACATCACATTCTCAAAGGGGCTATATTAATGTATCAGAATATTTTTTTTAATTATTAAATAAGCTGAAGTTAATTTATTTTTTATACTTACATTTATTTTTGAACATTTATTAAATTCTTTAATGATTATATCCCATGAGTCGGTTTGAACTTATTCATTAAGAATTGGTTTAGAGCACATTAATAAACAAATAAGTTTTTAAGAAAGATAATAATTTTAAATTATCACCTATTAAAAACAATTTTAATTATTTATATTATAACTTTCTATGTAATATCAAATAAAAAAAGTTGGACAATTGAATTTTTTATGTTAGAATCATAATCAATATGTTCAGTATTTTCAATGGAAGATTTATATAGTAATATATAAACTAATTATTAAAATGCATAAATATGAAATTGTAATTTATGTCTAAAGATCACATCTAATATAAAAACAATTAAAAAGATTGGAAAAACAAATTTTGGAATTTATTTACTCAATATTTTTATAATTACAACCAAACTAGAACCAAACAGTTTGTTTGAGTAAAATTTTAACCAACTCATCTTTTTGACTCAGCCAAATTTTGGGTCAACAAGGTTTAATTTCACTGATATCATATTCAGAGTCAAAATTTTTAATAATATTATAGTTTCTTTTTACTTCAATAATTCTTTCTTATTTGAGAATCCTTTTGTCAATTAATCCCTTTCATATTCTTATAATTTTGATCTCTAAAAGAATTATGTTTCATTCTGGATGTTTAATGATATGTCCTATCATTATTTTTATTCTTGAAATTATTTTGCAAATACTTTTTTATTTTCCCATGACATTTCTATCATCTTGAATTAACATGGATATTTCAAAGACCTAAAGTTTTACTCTTTCAACTTTCCTTAAGTCCATGACTCAGATGCAAATATAATATTCTATATAAAACTTTTACTGATTTTTTTCTGCTTTTTCTAATGGAATTAGTGCCTAACTCACATAGTATTGCTTTTTTAAAAATCAGGACTAATCACTGTAAACAAATACATTCATGATCCCCCCATGATTGCTCAAACTTAGAGTAAATGACTCTAAAGAAAAATGAAAGAGAATTGCTTTTTAAATAGTAATTGTGTTTATTCTATTCTTTGATAAAGCAACATATTGTAGAAAAAAAAATATTTATAAGTTTTGAATTTGATTTTAAAATTTTAATTTTTAAAAATCAGTCATGATTAGATAAAAATAAATATTTAAAAATACTTCTGTAAATGAACACATAATTTATTTATTAGTAGTAAAAAAGAATTATAAATACAATGTTGGCAAAGAGAACAAATTTTTCAAAAAGAATATTATTTTTAACTTTATGACAACTTTAATTTGTAAAATGAGTGATACCTGATACTTTTTAATTACTGTGTAACTTTAATGCTTAACTTTTAATTTCTTTGATTTTTAAAATATAAAATTATATTTATGTCCAAATGTTTAATGTGTTAAGATGAGTAAAAGAAATTTTAAAAATGATTACTAGCAGTTTCAAAATAAATTCCATTTAAACAAGAACTAATGTGTATGTGAATGGATATATCAATATATATTAATAAGTGAAGCACAGGCTTATTATATACATGTGTATATATATATGTAATATATAGAGTATATGAGCACAGACTTTCATACTACCCACCACTCTCCACTCTATCTCATAACACTGATACCCTTGAACACATATATGTTGAAAAGATAAATAATCACCAATATATGTATTTCATGCTAAACCAACAATCATCAATTGGTCCAGATTACCATCTCTACACATATATGCTATAAGTGCTCAGATATATATTAAGATAGCCAATCTTCATACTTTAATGGACAGGCTTCAATCTACTCCACACTCCAACTCTTCAACCGTCCATCCAATTGAAAATCTGATGATGGAATGCTCAAAGGCCACCCTGAGACTGAGATTCTTGTCACCCCCATGTTGAACTATCTGACCCCCTCATGTACCTTAAGCCTGTCCATTAAAGTATGAAGATTGGCTATCTTAATATATATCTGATCACTTATAGCATATATACATAGAGATGGTAATCTGAACCAACTGATGATTGCTGGTTTAGCATGAAATATGGATATTGGTGATTATTTATCTTTTCAACATATATGTGTTCAAGGGTATCAGTGTTATGAGATAGAGTGGAGAGTGGTGGATGGTGTGAAAGTCTGTGCTCATATACCCTATATATCAATATATATATTAAGTGATTCTAAGTGAATTACTGAATTCTTAGAAGATATTATTTGTCAAAAGTGAATCAATCAATGATTATACTTTCTCTTTTAATTTTAATTTTCAAATTTTCTTAGCATTATAAACTATTTTAATAAAAATGATCTCATAATATTCCAAATTAAAATGATTATAATGCAATAATAATTAATTTGAGAATAAAATGTCTGATTTGATCATTTATATATATATGAAATTACTACAATTTTATCTACAAGAGTCAAACTTCTTGCACTCATAACTTTTGATAATATTCAATTAGATATATATAGTAATAATTATTACCTAATCATTTATTAGACTAGATATTATTATGTCATCTCTAGTTTTTATTTTATTTTATTAAACATACCCACATGGTTTCATATCATTTATCTAATTTTGCCCATCATTCTTCCATGGGTATTATCTTTTTTAAATATTTAAAACTTCCATTCCATTTGAAAAGATAAATGATCTCAATATAATTTTAATATGGAGTCAAAATTCTTCAGTTGGACCAGGTCACAATTTCTCACCCATGACTTCATCATTTGTCAAGTATTATCAATATCAAATTATTACAACCAATATCCACTTATTATTATTTGATGTATAAGTGTCAAACTTCTATAGTTACATCTTTTTCTATAAGTCAAGAATATATATATTAAACAAAAAACCTTGGAATAAATTCTTTCATATTCAATATTCCATTATAAAAATATATATAATAGCTATAGTTAATTTACAACATGTACACCATCCTGAGCAGTATTTAGCAGTTAAAATTTAAATAACTAATCTCATAAAATTCACACTACATTAATGTTCCCACATACATTGTTTTTTTAATAAATTGTCTGCCATATTTATAAAATTTAGCTCTTTGATTTTTCTTAAAACCATTTTCCATATATAAAGTAAAAACACTGTCAAAGCAAAAATTTCCATTATAAATAACTGAATGATCAGAAAATATATATTTAAATCAGTTCATAGAATATCACTACTACATGAATGTTCACATTCACAAATTCTGCTTTCAATGCGCATTTTGACTCATCAATATAACTGAATCTGCATTAGCATACCACTTTATAAGTAACATTATATTTTGTGATTTTATCAAAAGCAACCTTTCCCTTAATAATTAATTTACAAGTATTTGGTCCAACATTAAATGCAATATTAAAATGAGAAAAAATCATTGATATAATCATATTGCATGCTCTATTATTTTCCTTCTTCAATATAGCATAAATTTATATAACTTAAATAAAATAGTTTTCCTATTATGTCCTACATACAATAATTCATTAGTATATATTTCAATATTGAATAATTTATGACTGAAATTTACATAAAATATTATTCTAAACAAAAATGTTCTAAATCCAGCTAATTTATACACAAAAAAAACATTTATCTTAGGATATGTAAATCTTCTAATTGACAAAGGTTTTCTGACATTTTGTAATTGATTATATATTATATTGTCTCCATAAAGTTAAATTTAGATATTTTATTTTATGTACGCTATCTCCTGAAATAGCAGACCATTTCAAATCAACAATATCATTTAATTTATTTAAAAGGTGTGCTGTAATAGATGATCTAACAATAACCCATCAATGTAACTAAAATAACCTTTAATACCTAATAACAAAACTCTTTTTAAGACTTTCTCTTCAGAATATGACAACAGAAAACAGCATACAACAGTTGAAACCTGCAATCTCATAGGTCAACCATCCACTTTATACAATTGATTGTTAAATATGGCAATTACATTTTGGTTGATAAATATTAGTAAATCTCTAACAAACATGTTTAAATTTGCATACTCCTTTATTATATAAATTTTGATCAATCACATAAATTAACTCTTTTTTTTATAAACCCTACAATTATATAACATCCAAGGTAATCTATATCAGCCAAAGTAAGCACATCAATTTATTGACAAAATAACATGAAGATGAAATAGTGTGTTTACCAAATCCTAATTCATCTTGCAAAAACATTTAAATATAAACTATTGCCTGACAAGCATAAATCCCCCAAAATCTATTTTTAAATTTCCAAAAGATCCTGGGCATAATAGTAAAGGTGGATAAATAAATAAATATATTTTTCTATTGAATAATTTATTTAAATAAGGTTTATGTATAGAATTAATAAATTTTATTCTCATTGTATAAACAGAATGTAAATTTTACATTGTTCAAATTGTTGATGATTTTTTTCTCTATATTTATACATTAAACACAATCTTCCACCTTTATTGTTCTTACTACATGTGATACTATTATCAGAAATGTGTTTCTCTAGTCTTATCTGGAAAACAAATTCTTTATTAAAATAATCTTTTTGAATTATGTATCATCATATTTTATATCAGGTAACTTAAATGAAAATATTTTAGATATCTCTTCATGAGCATCATGCATTTCACAAGCATTTTCTATGGCTTCAATAACTTTTATTTTATAGTTTTTAATTTATATATAAGAGAAACATTTGTCTTAGGATATATAAATTTGAACAAATCTGCTACTCAATTTCTAAATTGTGAAATAATTTTTCAGTATTATGTATATGCTTAAAGTAGACATTTACAGTTAGATTTTATTTTTTAAGATGTAATTTAAAATAATTTATTTTTAATTTTTTAAAATTTTAATTAGCACATCCCTTATCCAAATCTACATTATATCCCTACTATTTGCCAATATAAAAATTCCATATTACTGTTTCTCATTATACATGCATTTTAGTAACAATCTTTGCTTTTAACAAGCTACAAGTATAATCCATCAGTCTGATTTCCATTGAACTATACATTATATAAGTCTGGGGTGATAGTATGCCATATAATATTCTTAATTTGGCCAATACTATTATTTTGTTAAATATCACGATAAAAATTGGTTATTTTTCCTTATTTTTATCGTAAAAGTTATTGAATTTTAGTTTATTATTTTTCCATTTCAATTAATATCTATGATAATGAGAATAGATTTAAAAAAAAATCCAGTATAGTTTAATGAAATAATAAAATGGCAGAATTGTAGCTCAACTTCGTCATTTTTTATGCTCAAACTTCACATGAGCTTCAAAGTAACAAATTATTCACTTAAAAAGTCATTAAAAGTAGAATAGTCATTTCTAGATTTATGACTTCTGAATGGAATTATCAGCAGTTCTACTATTGAGCAAAAAATCCCATTTAAAAATTGAAAGAGAGAATTCCATTTTAATAGAATTGTGTGAAGAAACACCAGAACTGCAAAGTTCTATATTGGAAATTGAAATGCTTTTTTTTAAGAAAAAAATGTTGGATTTTTTTTACTGCTATAACAAAAGAATATATTCCGATTTAACAACTGGAAATCGAACTCGATATTCTTGAATAATGAGTTAAATTAAATTAATCTTTATGCAGCTAAACAATGTAAGAACAAAATTAAGTTTATGATGTCAATTCTAAAGTTTAGACACAATATGATTTGTATTAAGAGAACAGCAAGTAAAGATATAGTATCATCAACAATGAATAAAAAAATTTAAGATTCATGTATTATGATTAATTTAAAATTTATCATGATAGTTTATGAGAAGGCTTGAAATTTATTTTAAAAATATGTAGAAGTGATCCTATTGATCAAAAAATAGACATTGTGAGCACATGGCACAGCAATATAACACATACTTGTTACATTTAAACAAAGTGATCCATAAAAAGTTATTACCAATGGCTTGTAGATAATAAATAATTTAAGGCAGAATGAAACTTTTCAAGAATATGTAGAAATTTTACTAGATGTATTTTTCTTTGTAGATCATAAACACATGGAAACTCTGTTAACTATGTGTGCAAAATGCAACTAAATACTAAAGAATTAGATTCATTAGTTATATAGTTTCTTCTTGTAATATTTAATCTGATTTTATAGATCAAAGCTAGAAATCATTTTAAAATATTAAAAGATTTAAATTATACATCTTAGGATATATAATTTAGTTTTCTTTTTCGATTTAATGATTTAATTAGAGTTTCTGCACATTCTCTAATTGCATTAATTCAACATAGAATTGAATCAAATAATTTAAAAGTGATACACATTTGAAATGCATATTTAATGACATTTATTAGGCTACACTTACTTAATGCAGCCAGATAATAATAAACAAGATCAGATTTGAATAGGAAATATCATATTGAGATATGTTCATTTTTGGATTTTAATAAAAAGTCCAGAGCATGCTTGCATTTAATACCTTTCTTTATCATCTTAGAAAGTAATTATGTTGAATATTATTTTAAATATCAACACTTTTAGTCATGACAGATTCTGAGTCAGATATTCATAATCCAATTCAAGATTGTTTCCTCAGCCTGTTAACAATCAAGATAGAAATACTTTGAAATCTTTATAAAAGTTGTTAGAAGAGATATAAGGTAACAGTTTTAGATTATTAAAATGATTGAATGTTCATTGATAGTTGTAAAAAATATGAACAATGAAAGTGACTGAGCTGAGGGGGTGATTCATGCACCCCACTCTACCACTACACATTTTAAGACCAATTTGCATTTAGAAATTCCTATTGAGATTATCTCTTAAAGTTTTTTTAAGATACATCAGTTATTTTCTGAAATATTATTATTCATTCTTGTTTTTAAAACTTGCATCATATTTATACATCTATGCTCAGGATACTGGAGTTTGACTGTGAATAACAAATAAACAGTATTTGATGAAGAGTACCTACTGCTGTATAGTAATATAGATTATTGGTTCACCAACTCTTACTGATGCAAACATTCTTTCCCCTCTCCCTTTTTTCCATTTTTAGTCAGTTATGTTATTGTAAGGCATAGTTATTATGATTTATTGTGCTATCAGTTACCTCCCTATAGTAGCACTAACAATGGGATATTGGATTTATGCAACATTTCCTTCTTGACCCTTGTTTTTTTTTTTTTTAGCTCAAGCCCTGCATAATTAAAGAAAGCAACAATGGAGATAGGCTTAATAAAGTGCAATCTTAGTTGGGATCTCTGTTTGAAACCATATAATCACTAATGAGTCTGTTTGGAACTAGATGTAGCAAATTACAACTATTAGAGAATATATGTTTAGGTAGTCCTATTTAGAGATATCCCTTCCTACTAAAAAAAAAGAAGAGGCTTAGAAGATGGGTTTTAAAAATAACCTCTCTCACAAAATCTGACTAGATTGTCACACCTACAAGATTACTTATTACAACTATAGAAATAACAATAAACAGGTGACAATAGTAATTGTAAAGATAAGTATTTTTTCTAAATGTAGATACATGGAATGGGCAAATTGATATAAAAATTTCAAGAATAGTAAGAAGGACTACACTATAGCTAAAGAGTTATCAAGATTTAAGATTAAACACATCTTTCAGAGTAAAATGAATGATATGTTTTTTTGGAACGGCATATCAGTTAGTTAAAAAAGAATGCTTGAAACTGCATTAGCTGTTAAGTCTAATGTAGTATCTTCCATTGTTGGAATTCTTCATTGTATCAATAAAAGACTAAAATTTGCCTTGCACAATGATATTATTGTTCATTTTATTAGTGCCTATGCTCCAGCTATAGATTCAGTGAATTAAAGATTTTATTCTTTCTTAGATAGCATTATTACATTAATACTAATAATAGATCCTTTTTCTTTTTGGAATCTTTAATGTACATATTGATATAAACAATATACTTTGACCAAAAGTTATAGAAAATAATAGTATTAGTTCTGTAAATTCAAGTGGTCTCTTTGGCAGAATATATAGATTAATCATAACAACAATTTTGCTTAGACAAAAAAATGCTATGATGTCATTACAGTTAGAAGTTGAATTACAAGAGTAGTTTATGTGAGCACTTACAAGCACAGATTATTGGATGGATTATAGATTACTAAAATATAAATAATAAATGCAGTAAAAAGTATATCTTATTCTGATTATATTTACAAAAAAATTGATGTTTGTTCTTTAGAAATATTTACTATATGTACTAAATTTTAACAGTTGTAAAGACTATAATTGCTAATATAGACCTCTAGGATGGTCATATTAGTGAGGCATAAAACTCTTTTAAGGTATGTGTTACAAATAAAAATATTCTTGGATTGACTAAAAAAAATCATGACTGGTTTTGATAATAAACTTATTGTTAGTAATTTAAAAAGAAACATGTGGCATCTTCTGCTTGGCAGAATAATAAATTAAATGTGGAATTTCATAATAAACAGAGATTTGAAAGTAGAAGTTCAATGATAAGAAGGCTTTAAATGATTGGTAAATTAAAACTGCAAAGAAGTTACAGACATTCATTCAATGTGGCATTCTAGATATTTTTTGATGCAATGAAAACAATATGTAAACTTTAGAAAGTGTTACAACCCTATTAAATCTACCAATGACACTCTTTTGTAAAATAATGCTGCAATTTTAAATGGACAGAAGAAACATTTGGATCACCTTTTAAATAATGATACAAGAATTGAGATGTCAACTTTTAATAATATATCCATTTTATCTACTCATTTAGATTTTGACAAAGATATCCAGCCTTGTGAAGTCAAAATAACTTTTTTTTATCTTAAAAAAAAAAAGAAGAAATGCAGGTCCTGATGAAATACTGGATCTGTAAAATATGATGGCGATATGTTAGTTTGAAAAATATTAGAATTTTTAGAAATATATGATCATATGAAATTGTACAATCTGACCTTAATGATGCTTTTATTCTTTTTTTCTTTTACAAAAAGTAAATAGGTGATAATTGCAGTGATTATCATGAAATACAATTATTATCCACTATAGAAAATGTACTTTTAAAATTTTGTAGAATAGGTTGCTTCCAGTCATAGTTGAATGATTGCCAGAGACTCAATGTGGTTTTAAAGAATCAAGAAGTACTTTAGACATAGTTATTGTTGCCTAGCAAAAGCAAGCAAAGTATCAAAAATAAGAGTCATTTATATATTGATTTGGTCAAAGTATTTTATTCAGATAATTAAGCAGATTGATGGCAATGTTTGAAATTAGTTGTTTGTCCATAAATTTTTTATTTATATTATACAATTTTTACATGATGGAATGAGAGAAAGTGTTATTGTTACAGGTGGAATATCAGACATTTGAAATGAAGGTTGTATACTTGTTCAAATATTGTTTTCAATTTTTACAAGAGTTGTCTTTAGAAATGTTTGTTTATAGCCAACACACAGAGATCAAGATAGAATACAGATCTAATAGTGCAATTTTTAATATGAATCAATTAAAAGCAAAAACAAGAACTTCAACTTCTTGGATTCTGGATATACAATTTGATGATGATTGTGCTATATCTGGCAGTTAAAAAGTTGACATACAGAATGTATTTAATGTATAGAATATAACACTTAAAGATTTTTATTTAATAATTCATGTTCACCAATAATAGAAAAAAGTCCTCAACAACTTTTAGCTTAGATGATTATCAACTAGAGAGTGTAAATAAATTTAAATGCCTTGACAGTTTTATAAGTAGGTAGGAGGACTTATATGTTGGGGCACAGCTTAAACTTCAACATGCTGTTGCTGTTACAATAAGTTAATGAGAAAGAGTGTTTCATTACATGGAAATAACTATTGCAACTAAGTTTGTTGTATATAGAGTTATTTTACTTAAGGCTTGGGCATCCATTGTTGACACAATATAAAGGGATTATAAAAATTTATTTTAAGGATGTTCCATAAAATTTTAAAAACTTAATAGCAAAATCATAAGACCAATAAATAGGTTCTTCAACTTGATAGATATGATACTATAGAATCCACTACTGTAAAATCACACCTTTATTGAATTGCATATGTAAAATGGTAGACTTCCTACAAAGAGGTTTGTGGTGAATTTGATCATGGTATTTGTGATAGACCTCATTTACACTATAAGGATTATCTCAAAGCCATTCTAAATCTTCATTATTGATGATCTTCATTAGGACAATATGGCAGAGAAATAGTAACTATAATTAAACATAGAATTGAAATATTTTAGAAAGAAAAGTTTTCAGTTGATGAAATTAAAATACAGTATTGTAAAATATCAAATCAAAAGAAAAATAGATCAGCATAGTTAGTATAATCATTGCAAAATTCATTTCTAGAACACTTTTCTTTCCTTGGAGTTAGAATGGCCGCACTCATTTCTGAGTGGCTGCTATATTTATGTATTTTGTGTGTGTGTGTGTGCGCGCGCAACACTAAAATAGTTTTTCATTTACATTTAAAATTTAACATTTTTATTTTTTTTTCATGTGTCATAGCATCGGGCAGGAAGCGAACCTGCTAACCCGGAACAACTGCTTGTAAGGCGGCTGTGCTGACCTCTCGACCACAAATTTCATTCAGTCAAATTTTATGCCCTCTGTGATATATTTCAATACAGATTTGCTCAAATGTCAACTCTAGTGATTTCGCTGCCCAAAACATCATATGAGTTTCTAAGTAATAAACATTTGATCATTCTTTATTATTATTTATTTTCATAATATAGGTTGATTCTTATTATTTTTATTCATTGGGGATATTTTATTCAGTTAAAAAAATCATTGCATAACACTTGCATTACAATTTAATATCTCGGGAACTTTTTTTGAAACATTTTAATTTCATTTTCTATTTTTAGAATATTTTCAGATAAAAAGCTAGTCTAGTTGGATTATATTTTGACTAGCAGAAAATATGTGTTAATGTAAAGCTAGAAACAAAAGCTTTTAAAACTGACAGTGAAAACTATTGATAGCCTTAACCTTCAAAAACTCGGAAATTTGAGCTAGAACTTGGAAATCATTTTAAAAAATTAAGACTTTCAAGATTGTTTAGACTTGAATGAGATCAATAGAAAAACAGAAGTAGCTTTATAAATATATGTATATGTTGTTCTCTGATTAAACGGAAATGGAGGTAACTAATCAACTATGACTAAACAACAATTATTTGATCATCATCAATGGTGATTTGCTACAGCTTTCAACAAATTTTTAAACAGAAATTGGAAAAAACGCAATCCAATGATAACATTTCTAATGAGACAAAACAACAAAAGAATACTGAAAAAAATAAAAAATTCTAGAAAAAAAGAGAAAAAATCTATAAATTATTTATTTAAGTGAATATGTAGAAATTTGGTAAAATGGAATATATAACAAAATCAATGAAAAATAATAATACTATGAAATACTGAGAGAATATTTATTATAAAACTAAAATGATGGCATAACTATTAAAAACAGAGATATGACATCAGATTGCTAATCTCAAATTCAAAATGACCAACCAAAAAAGTCTCGTTAATCTTTTGATTTCATTACATTCACAAAAGACAGCTTTGCATTACTGAACAATATTTTACAACAAGTATCACATTCATAGATATATAAAGCTAAACCAAAAACTTATTTTAAATTTTCATTTGTGAATTTTGTTTTTTTTAAAGATTTAATTTGTTTTCCTTTATAAAGCATTACACAGCAGAAATTTCATGCAGCTGTTTTGAGTTGTATATAGTGAAAAGCAAATTGCACCTTTATGACAGACTCAAAAATCATAAAAGTAAAGATAAAATTTGATACTTTAGCTCAGCTTTACATATTCATAAATGTAATCCTTATCATAAATTATTGTTCAGTGATTAAAAGACTTTCATTTTCGAAAAAAAAAACTGATCAGACTTTTTATTAATCATTTTATATACAAGACTATCAATATTATAAACAAATTTATTTTAATGTTAAGGATAATTGGTAACTACTATGGAATTGTGGATGGTCCGAAATACATATATATATATTTGATTTTTTTTTTTTAGTTTTCAGTTGAGAAAGTCTATTTGACTAATAGATGAAACTATGATTAGAATAACTTAGTTGTTCAGTGCATCGTTTCAAATTCAATATTTATGAATCTAATAATCCTAGGTTCAACTCCTGAGCTAATAGCAATGCTGAAGAAGAGAGATAAAACTAATGTGTGCTATTAATAACAATCGAATGTATTTGAAAAGTTTAAATAAAATTTTTGAATTATTTAAAGACGTTTATCAATTGATTTAGATGAAGGAAATAATCCTACATATACAATTATATATGTAAATCAATTAAATACTAAAGAATTATGTAATATGTTATTATTATTTATTTAAGCCCTCTAATAGAAATTTATAGAAACTTAATATCTATTGCTTGTTGATTTTTTCACCAAACAATACCATATATGAAATTGTAAGTTTCTATTAAGAGATTATATAAATAAAAGAAATATACAAAGAATTATATATAATGATAATAAAACTTTAAATGTTATTTATTTCAAATGAATTTTTCTAAAAAATAGGAATTCTATTAATAATTTTTATTAGTCATTCATTAGGGATTATTCACTTAATAAATAATATTTCTATATTGTGTTTCACTACATCACTCTCACACAAGATAGGAAATGGTTTCTATCCACTTTTAACATTTTGTGAAGGGTGTAATCATAAACATATGATCAAAAATATGTAAAAAGACCTATAATTCCCAAGATACACATTTTGTGCTAAATCAGCACTCATTAGTTGGCCCAGATCACAATTTCTTACACATATCTTTATCACTGTTCAGTATATGTAATAGGCAATCATTACAATTTAATTGATAAGTGTCAAACTTACTGACTCCCTCACAACTTTGATACAAATAACTTAATGGAAGTATATTTATAATTTTTATTAATCATTTGTTAGACTAGAGATTATCCACTTATAAAAATAATATTGCTATACTATAAATTTTACTACACCCTTTTCACACAATGTAAGGACTGTTTTCTATCTGCTTTTAATAGCACATGCATATTGGGAATCGTATATCTATTTTACATGTCTATGGCCATATGCTTATGATTACACCCCTCCAAAAGATGTTACAAGTGGATAGAAATCAGTCCATATCTTGCATGAAAGTGGTGTAGTGAAACTTACACTATAGAATTATTATTTATTAAAACAGAAATTCATTTAAATATATAAAGAATAGAAAAGGTGAAACTGGTGTAATTATTATAAAGAAGTACTGATAGAATCAAGAAATCATACAAAATTGAATTATAATTTTTTCTTCATTTATCTCTTCCAAAATAAAGTCATTTATCATTTGCTAACTGATGCTGCATAGTCAGTATTTCAGGTAGGACAAAAATTACTTTACCATAATATTTTTTCCCTCCATAAGAAAAAATAATAACAATATTATCATAAAATAATTGAATTAAAACATTTAATTAATATTTTCTAATTCCCTTTAAATTTACAGTAATTTATTTGTTTTTGATTTCTTTTAATATTGTTTTTAAATGTTTACATAATTATTTGACAAAATAAACCATGTAAGATATAATAATGCCACACTATATTATTGTGAAACGAAAGCTACAATCAATACTAGACTGGCTCGTTATACATTTAACAGAGCTCAGAAAAACAGCAACACATCCTCTGTATTTTTGGAGCATGCTAAACAATCTGGACACAACTTCACACCCACCAATCCCATAATATTGTGCTCAGAATCAAATGATCACAAAAAAAAATAAAGGAGGCATTTTACATCAATGGAACCATCCATGCCATTAATAGAAAAGACCCTTGCTTCAAGATCTCGAAGAAATGGGTTACGTAATACTAGCTTATTTGAATATTTGTATTTGCATATATTTTATTATACATTTTATGAAGGCTATGAATATGAAGCATGGATCCTCGAAAACGTTAAGCCGATAAACTATATACTAATTTATATCTTCTCTAATTAACAATTATATGTTTTACATAATAGTGAGAAGTAAAACTATATATATAATAATATATGAAAAAATATTTATTGTATTAATTTTTGGTCCAACTTAAGTAATAATAATATTTGGATTTGTTTCTATATGCATTCATAAAAGAAATGGTATAACCATTTATGGCAGACTTAACTGTGAGAAATCTGGTATTTCATTGTGCCATTATTGTAAGATATTACTTTGTGAAAATATAATAATCTAAATACTTTCATATAAATGTAATAATGTAATAAATATCAATTCACATCTAAATGGCATAAAATGTTATATATGTGTGTGCACGCACATTTATATATTATATGTATGCGGGTGTGTGTACAAAATATTTTTAATTCATTGCATCACTGATATTTATAATATTTTTATTTAGAGAGAAAAAACTTTCAATTTCAATAATTAAAAAAAACAAACAAACAAACAAGTTTTTACAACTAACTAAAATAAAAATTATAATAAATTTGCAATTCAAAAATATTTTCTTCATTAAAATTCATGTTGCTAATTTGTTTATACTAATTATTCTCTTTAGTTTGTAATTATTTTTTTTACAAATTTTTATTGTTATAATTTGATAAGAAATAGAAATTTTTGCTTTTATCTTGCAATGCAAATAAAGAGCACAGCAAGACGTGTAAATTATTTTTAGCAATAGTAATATTTTTTATATTTTTATATTTGATACATTTTATATTTTAATATATAAAAATAATTGTAATTTTCATTAAAATTAAAAAATGGATAATATAAAATAGGTGAGAAAATTACATATATAAAAAGATAAAAATAGATAATTATGTTATAGCTAGATAGATTTGCTTGAAAATAGAGTGAAATCAATTCAGTGACTAAATCAAAATTATGTTATTTGTATCATCAAAAAAATTATACAATATGAGGAAACATTCATTTATTACAAAGTGTAAAATTACTTTTTAAGTTAAAAAGCCAGAATATTATGGTTGAAAGTTTAACAATAATTAATAGCCATAACTCCTCAACTCAGTTACAATTGTTCCTATAAAAAGGAATATATCTAAAGGCCACAGGAATATAAAATTGCTTATCTTACTAAAGTGTCAGGTTACTAAGATAAATGAAAATTTGACATGTATGCCTACATGGGATAAAACAAAAGATTAAAAAAAAAATTGTTTATATTTCAAAATGTCTTAGATTATATTAATAAAGTTTATTTAACAATTACAGAAATTAGATATTAAGCAAATAATTTTATATTGAAGAATTCATTTGAGCCACAGAAATCTAAGCAAGGTTAAGGCACCTCCAATTTATTTTGACATAAATAAAGAAAGCACAAGTAAAAATCAAACTTAAAGATATTTTGGAATAAAAGAATGTTCTTTTCTGACTAAATAAGGTATAATCATTCATAATGAGATTATTTTCATTGCAATTATTACAAAGTTCACATGCAGTGACCTTAAATAATATTTATCTATGAGCATTATCTGTTATTAATAATTTGAAGTTTATACTTTATATATTTCAAAATGTATATGTATTTAATAAACTTTTGATAAAAAAATGTTTTCATCAAGTTAATATCTGATTAAACATGTCTAAAATATTTAAACTAAACATATTCATTACCAAGTTGAGAAATTAATTGGATTGAACACATAGGAAGTCACCAGCCGAACAATCACCAATATACATATTTCATGTTGAACCAGCATTCATCAGTTGGTCCAGATTATGAAATAGTATGGATAGTTGAAGGTTACTTGAAAGTCTGAGTTCAAATAATTGCATTTGTAAGTGCTCATAATGTAATCTATTAAATGCCATTACTTTGAGTGTGGATGCATTATAAACATTAATAAATGATAAATAATATTAACAATTTATAGTGAGATACCTATTATTAAATAACTTAGATAAAAAATTCTACAGCATCCAGTTCATATGCTGTAAACATTAATAATGCAGTGACCATAATATTTAGTAAAAAGCATTGAACAAATACATAATAAATTTAATGAGTTTATATGCTGTGCTAAGGTATAAGAATAAAAGGCTTATTTTTAAAGTTTATTTTAAAAAATTATTATTATTATTTTGAACTTGTTATATAGTGTGACGAAACATTAATATATGCCAAAATCTATACACAAAAAATAATAAAATGTTTAATTGCTTTATCCACATGAGAGTTGGGCTTCAATCAAGAAACAATTAGCTTTTGAGTCTACCATTCTATCACAATGTTAAACTACACAGAATAAGCCTACATTTATATGTAAATATATTTTTGACAAAAATTTACATAGTAAAACATTTTATAGACAAATCATTTCAAAGTATGATCTTGATTGCTGTTAAATTATATTTCTTATTGTATTTTAATTCATATTTCATTAGTTTATTCATATCAATAAAGTTTCTTATTTAAAAAAAAATAAATATAAAGATGCAAACTTTAAAAAAAAATCAAATAATTTGCTGACTGAAAGGTCATGTGACATCTGGGCACAAAAAAATAATGATAGTTGTGTCTCAATTCACAGGAATCTTTATTTCTCGAGTGCTGGGGCAATCACTTTCTTACTCATGTCAATTTCATTAGGTTCACTCCCCTTATTAAAAATAAATAAAAATAAAATTGATATTTGCCTTTAACTTTTTTTTATTTATGTGGGAAAATGAAGAAAGGCCTTGAATAGACCATGTGTATGCAAAAGTCTTTTCAAAATATCTCCACAAATATTAAAAAAATTCGGAACATGTGAGATACTACTAATGAAGATCATCAATTATAATTCAATAATGATTTTTACATTTTCTTTATTTTATTTTCTAACCTAGTAATTAACTTACTGAAATAAATCCCAAATTTAGTCAAAAATGTTTACTTTCTCAAAAGCTGTATCTCATACAATGAGAAGAACATTATTTCCCTATTTATAACAGCAATATAAATTTACAAATACTATGTATTGCACAACTATTATTAATTTCATTTATTTTGGTAGATTGTAATTCTAAATATTGACATTATTTTATGTATTTGCAAAAAAAATGTAATTAAAAATTATATTTTTTTAATTACTTGCAGTTATCAAACAAGGCAAAACTCTCCATACAGTAGTGCCACTCTGTGCCAACCAGAGTAATCAATGGATGCCAGAAGACTTGTGCATAAAATCCCTATCTAGTGCCTACTCATCCAATATCCCCAGACTAGTTTCTGGCTTGTGGCCTTCGTCAGTGAGGAATCTTGGAAACTAGTCTGGGGATATTGGATGAGTAGGCACTAGATAGGGATTTTATGCACAAGCATTCTGGCATTCATTAATTACTCTGGTTGGCACAGGGTGGCACTACTGTATGGAGAGTTTGCCTTGTTTGATAACTATTATGTGCTAGTATGAGATGGTGATCATGTGATGTTTACGTTGTAGTTATATGTATTTTTACAAATAATCAAACTTTATTTCTATTTTTACAGATAGATTTTAGTTATTAAAAATAACACAAAGTTTATTATAGATCCCAATGTTTTGAACAGTGTTTTTTTTCTCATCTACATATGTTGCAGGCTTGGTTAAGAGAGCCTGGTATGGGAATTGAATCAATAATTTCTATATTTGTAAATAGCAAATTTAAGTTGACATTCTACTCAACTAGGATGATTCTGAATCCAAATAGGCCTGATTAGTCATTAGAACATCACTTAAATTAAGTATTCACAAATCTAAAGCCTAATGGTTTAATTTTTGTACTAAATTGTCACCTAACTAGCAATATCAGAAGAAAAAAAAATCTATCAAAAGGTAGTATTCTTTAATAATATTTTCTTTAATAATATTTATATTATTATTAACAAATGTAAATATGTGAAAAATTATAAATAGTTTGACTTTTCCTAAAAATGGTTAATAATTGAACTAGACTTTTTTAATGCTGTAAGATTTTAAAAATATCATTTATCAATATTTTACCTAACTTTTATGACTTAAACTTTTAACAGAGTCAGACACTAATTTCTAGAGGAAAGTATTTATTTAAATATGAATGTTCAATTTGTAATAACAACAATTAAAAGGGTAATAAAGATATCTTTAGATCAATCAGTGGCCTTTTAACATAGATGTTTAAAAATCGTCAGACATACATTTGATCCAGACTTCAAATTTACATAAAACTTAAAAGATTTTTCAAGGATTTTTTAAGCAAATCATAAGTTTTTCAAGTAGTTACCGCATAATCAATCCAGATAACTATTTCATTGTGCTTGTAAATTGTTATCTAAGATTTTTTAACTGGAGGATAAAGGTTTATGGTGTTTAGTGTATTAATTATAAAAGAAAAATAAGATATGATTCAATGTTGATTATTGCTATGAAGCTATGTGTATTCTTTACCTTTATCTACAGATCAGTATAAAGTTTCTTTACTTTATGTAGACTCTAAGCAGTATTCAAGAAAAATATTTTATAATGATAGAATAAATATTGACAATTAAATATCCAAATTTTCTAGTATTTATTTTATATCTGCTTCTAAAAATATATTATAGTGAGCTTTTTTGTTACTCTAGACCTGAGGTCACCAAAGTGGTCTATAAAGACCCCCAGGGGTCTATTTAACAAAAGTAGGGGTCGATCTGAGCCAGGGGGTCGATTAGGGGTCAAAGGAAAAACAATTCTTAATATGCAAATCACACATAACTAACTGCATATGTAAAATTTGTGAATGTTTTTATAATTGACTTAATATCAGTTTCTTTATAGAGAATAAATTAATAAACGTATATTTATTCGAGTGAAACAAGTATTTACATATCAGTGCGCAGTGGCGCGAATTCTGCACTTCTGGCTTATGAGTCATATGCATATGTGCACTTGTCCAAATGTCACGAGCGTTGATGTTACAAATGCAAATATCATACCACGAGCGTTGATGTACAAACGCAAATATCATACGCAGTTTCAACTATCTTTGCAAATTGTGAACAGTGTTAAATATTTGCAGTGTCATTATTACTACTTTTATAGTATTGGATAATTAATTATAATTCCTATAAAACTATTCGTTTAGTTTAGATATCAATTTTAATTATCAATACATGTAAAAAAGAAGGTAAGTATTAATAATATGAATTAGTATAGTATACCAACTTATTTTTAATTTATTTATAGAACCCTAATTAAAAATTGGCAGCTTCAGTTTCTAAAAAGAAATGTCAGTATTATTCATTGGATTATTTGAAATTTGGATTTATTTGTTCACCAACAAATGAAATGATTCCTATGTGTCTTCTATGCAAAAAAACTTTTGGAAATGACTACATGAAAACATCAAAAATGGAAGATCATCTTGAAAGGGTTCACTCAGATAAAAAAAAATAAAGAACTTGAATTTTTCAAAAAACTTAAAGTAAAAGTCACATATCGACCAATTATAAAAAGTTTTATGAAGCAGTCTACTGAAGTTGAAACTGAAGGAGGATTAATAGCTTCATACAAGATTTTGCTTAATATAGCAAAGAGGGGAAAACCACACACACTCACTGATGAAATTGTTATACCTGCAATTAAAGTCATCATTGAGAATGTAATGAAAAAAGACTCTGTTAATGTTTTAAAGTCCTTGCTATCAAATGCAAATTCTATAAAATGGTGTATTGACGAAATAGCAGAAGAAATAGAAAATATGGTAGTTTCGGAGCTAAAAAATTGCAAGTTCTCTATCCAACTTGATGAATCTGTTTTTGGCATTTCTGCTATTCTTATGATGTACATTAGATATTTCAGTAAAATGAAAGGACAAGTTATTGATGAATTTTTATTTGCTAAATATCTTGAAACTTATGGAAAAGGGGTGACAATTTTTAGATGTTTCCAAGAATATTTAAATAAATATGATATTCCGCTTGAAAATATAGTAGCAGTAGCCACAGATGATGCACCTGCTATGGTAGGGCGTTATCGAGATTTTGCTAGATTTCTCAAAGAAAAAGTGCCCAGTATACATACTATTCATTGTGTGTTGCATAGAAACAACTTAGTAGCAAATTATCTGAGACCAGAGTTACATAAAGCTTTACAGTTTTGTATTAAACATATCAATCAAATTAAAGCCCAACCTATTAAATCAAGATTATTTTCCAAACTTTGTGAGGAAAATGATGAGGTATTTAACCAATTACTTCTGCACACTGAAGTTAGATGGTTGTCTAGAGGTGTATGCTTGCAACGGCTCGTTGAGTTATTTGACTCCATGACAGAATTTCTCAGCAAAATAAATTCTGTTCTGAGTGATGAACTCCAAAACAATAAGAACCATATTTTTATTTAGCGAACTTATTTGGAAAATTTAATGATATCCAAACAAAGCTGCAAGGAAAAGATGTAACAATTATCCAAGCTTGGACAATACTGTTAGGCTTCCAAGTAAAATTAAATTTATTTGAATCTTTATTGCTATGTAAGAATTATCAGTATTTTTCAAATCTGCGACAATTAGAAATAAAAGAAGAAGACTTGAAAATATATACAAGTCATCTTCAAAAATTAAGTGATGATTTTAAACTGCGCTTTGTTGATTTGGAAAACAATGACATCCCTGAATGGATTATTGAACCATTTTCCGCTCAAACTGAAAACATGGACATCAACCTGCAAGATGAGCTTGCTGAATTATTATCGGATCTTGAAGCAAAGATGTTTCTTAAAAATTTAAAAATAAGCAAATTTTAGACAAATATAAATATAATGCAAAAATATGTAAAACTTTACGAAATAGCTCAGCCATTTATGCTGGCATTTCCAAGTTCCTACATGGTTGAAGCCGATTTCAGTCACGTAAATTCAATCTTAACTAAGTACAGAAATAAATTAAATGTGGAGCTTCAAGGGATTTAAGATTAAAATTGACCAATTTCAAACCCAATATAGCGAACCTTGCAAAGAAACACCAGGCACACCCATCTCATTAATTAAGAAACAATACTGTAGTTTACTTATTATTTTTACTTATTTATAATTACTTATTATTTAATAAATATTAAGGTATTTAAATTTCAACACTAAGATATTTTTCATAAAACTATTGTTACACAATGTAAAATTACTTTAATAAATGTTTAAAATCATAAAATAAATGTACAAACACAGTACCTAATAGATAGTTTTATTTTAATTAACTGAAAATTACTTTTATAGGGGTCGATGGAGATTTCGAAAAATTATATAGGGGTCCATGATCAAAAAAGTTTGGCGACCCCTGCTCTAGACAAACTAAAGATTTGATAAATCTATCTTCATACATCATCCAATGGGCAGTAGCTAATTGAATTCCAGATGCAATGAAAATATGAATTTAAAGGCCAATGATAAAATTCATTTTTTGAAATAAACTCAAAATATGCCAACAAAATGAACAGAATCCCCACCCCTCCCCCCCACCCCAAATAAATCAGTGTCTTTATCACTCGTTTGCTTGGTTACCCTATTACTACAATTTTGCATATAAGTAATAGTTTAAATTATTTTAGAGACGCAGATTATTTAAAACACTCATATCGTTTGATTAATAATAAAATTTAATGCATTAAAAAAAAAGCAGATGTTGATAAAAAAAAATATTTTCTTAATTATGTTAAGGTTTTGGGCTGAGAACATGTTAAAATATAGTACAATTTTTAACCATATGTTTTGATAAGAAAACTTTTTGATTTCATCAATAATTCTTAGATAAATCACTTCAGAAGTATCTAAAATTTATAAAATTCTTTATTGCTGAATCGTACAATTTTTGCTTAATAATTTTTCTTGTCAAATATTTACCAAAATTTTCTTAATGCTTCCCAGTGCAATAATATATTTTTATCAGTTCTCTCTTTCAAAATAAAAAGACGCCAAACATAAAGGATAAAAGTAATTATGATATTCACTCACATAAAAAACAACAAAACATTTAAATAATATATTAATGGCTAAGAGATTAAAAACAATTGTTTCTAATTTTCTGTTTTTTAAAAAATAATGTTTATATAGAATTAATGAAAAAGAAAAATTATTAATTACTTCCAAGGGTATAATAAAAGAAGTATATATTAAGAATTATTTTAGATAAGTGAATGCTTACAATAATACAAAAATTAGCGAATAGTCAATTGCATAGATGTCATGTGACATTTAGATGTTGAAAGTGACAGTTTGAGCTTTGATTCAGGAATCCATTATTCTAGCCATTTTCCTGCACAGAATAAAAAAATGTATTTTTATATAATTTGAACACTTTATTTACAAAAGATATCGCTCTTGTCTCATCTACAAGCAGTAAATTGACTTTCTCAACTGAATTCTAATTAAATAAAGTGATTAATTCAAAACAAAATCATTGTAAATATAAAATTATAAATGTGAGATACACAAAGCAAGTATAAAATGCCATCAACTTATGTTCACGTATTTTTGAATGACCTCTTAAAAATCTCAACTTGTCATAGAAAACATGCGCAAAATAAACTATAAATTATTTTTAACTATTCATAACTGTGCATAAAATTATTAAAAATTTCGATAAAAATACTTTTATAAAATATATAATATAGGTATAAAATAACGCTACATTTATTTATAAAATTTACAATCATTACTCATCTGAATCAGAAAATATTTAAAAATCTTAATCTAAAGCAATATCTGATAAAAGCAGTTAAAATGTTCATATATACATGATGCCTATTATTCTTGTAGTCTATTTATGATCTTAATCATTATTTAAATCTACAGTGGAAAATATAAATTTAAATGTCCATAATAGTAACTTCAAAATGACATCAATATGTCAGACACAAAGTAAAAATCACCTTATAATTCTTGTATTAATATCCCCCCAAAAGAAAGAACATAGAAATAATATACAAGTATAAATATATTTAATGCAAAATAACTTTAATTTATATTCTACAACATAAAAATATTTGGGCAAGATTCATTTTAAAAGAATCTTGTAACGATTTCTCTAATAAAACAACAAAATAGTTGCTTGGAAGATCATGTGATGTTTGTGCATGATAAATGATAAATTGAACTATAAACAAGGCAAAACTCTCCATACAGTAGTGCCATCCTGTGCCAACCAGAGTAATCAACGGATGCCAGAAGGCTTGTGCATAAAATCCCTATCTAGAATCCCTATCTAATGCATACTCATTCAATATCCCCAGACTAGTTTCTGGCTTATGGCCATCAGTGAGGAGCCATGGATCTGAGAGCACTGAACCTAGATCTTAGGATCTAATGCAACCCTCCAGCAGCCACCTTTTAACTCTACTTAACTACAAAACTATGAGAATGAAATTGAAAACACAATAATATTTTCAATCTAAGCTCAATAGCTTATATAGTCATATGGGGCTGAACTCAGTTCAGAACCCATACATTTTGGTGTCTTTGGCTCTTTAACAACCATAGCCACCACTATCCTATTAGGCATGATTGGTGTTAAACCACTAAACTTCTCATGATCACTTATCTCTTATACTAGCACATAATTGTTACTAAACAAGGCAAAACTCTCCATACAGTAGTGCCACCTGTGCCAACCAGGGTAATCAATGGATGCCAGAAGGCTTGTGCATAAAATCCCTATCTATGTATGGATGCTGAACTGAGTTCAGACCCATATGACTATATAAGCTATTGAGCTTAGATTGAAAATATTATTGTGTTTTCAATTTAATTCTCATAATTTTGTTGTTAAGTAGAGTTAAAAGATGGCTGCTGGAGGATTGCATTAGATTTTAAGATCTAGGTGCAGTGCTCTCAGATCCAAGGCTCCTCACTGATGAAGGCCACAAGCTAGAAACTAGTCTGGGGATATTGGATGAGTAGGCACTATATAGGGATTTTATGCACAAGCCTTCTGGCATCCATTGATTACTCTGGTTGGCACAGTGACACTACTGTATTAGTTTTGCCTTGTTTATTAACAATTATGTACTATTATAAGAGATAATGATCATGTGATGATTAGTGGTGTAACACCAATCCTGCCTAATAGATAGTGATGGCTGTGGTTGTTAAAGAGCCAAAGACACAAAATGTATGGGTGCTGAACTGAGTTCAGACCCACATGACTATATAAGCTATTGAGCTTAGATTGAAAATATTATTGTTTTGAATTTCATTCTCATAGTTAAGTAGAGTTAAAAGGTGGCTGCTGAAGGGTTGCATTAGATCCTAAGATCTAGGTGCAGTGCTCTCAGATCCAAGGCTCCTCACTGACAAAGGCCACAAGCCAGAAACTAGTCTGGGGATAGTGGATGAGTAGTACTAGATAGGGATTTTATGCACAAGACTTCTGGCATCCATTGATTACTCTGATTGGCACAGGGTGGCACTACTGTATGGAGAGTTTTGCCTTGTTTATTAACGATTATGTGCTAGTATAAGAGATAGTGATCATGTGATGTTTAGTGGTTTAAATTGAACTATCTCTGCTATAGCACTAAATTACACTAAAGTATTCTTGAATACAAGTAATTTGTATTTGTTGCATTGTATGTCATAATAACAGACAGACATTGCTTCTTTCTCCCAATTGCCATGAATGCCCTGCATGGTTTAGTGCCGTGGGAAAATGGTTATCTTTATTTTAATTACTATGAATCTTCAGCTGAAAAATATCAATGATATCAACCTTCTGATTTCTTTCTCTAAGTATTCATTTAAAACACATTATGGCAGTCTTTGACATTTTGAAGCATATAATCACAGTTTCATTTAAAAAATGATCTGGATTACTCTTTATTTTTCTCAGAGCAACTTTATTATGTCACTAAAGTATGTTCCACCTGTGCAGGGACCACATTCTGTCACCTGCAGCAGTGGGCCAAGAGGCTACAATGTTACATTGATATTCTGAAACTGGGTGGTGGCTTTAAGCAATAGAACCACCTTATACAATAGATTAGGTATTACAGGTATATAAAAAATGCATTCCAAGTACAAACATCAATAAAAAACACAAAAAGAGGAAAAAAAGAATATGAATTATCACAGATCAAATGTTATTCAATCAAGGGGATGCTACACCCATCTGGATTACTCTTCTGATATTATATCACATATAATGAGAGTTGAAATGTTAATTGTAAATTTTGAAAGAAGTATATTAGCTGACTAAGATTAAATTATACATTTTCATTTCAAAATTATAAATATACATTTATTCTAGAAAATGTGATATTTGTCTGGCTATATAAGATTTATAATGTAACTCTAATTTTTTTAGAAACTTTCCTCAGAAAAAATGCTGTAAATATTTATTTAATCCATTAAACATCAAATAATAGCCATTCCCTATGCTTAATAACAGAGACAAAACTTTCCATTAAGTAGTGCTACCTTGTGCAAATCAGAGTAATCAATGAATGCAAGAAGGTTTGTGCAGAAAATCCCTATCTAGTGCCTACTCATCCAATAACACTAGACTAGTTTCTTGAATCCATTGATTATTCAGGCTCACACTGGGTGGTACAACTATATGGAAAGTTTTGCCTTTGTTATATATTTATTTTTGAATGAGATTTATAAATAAGAAAAAAATGTCCCTATTCTAAAAGCTCTTATTTAATTGTATAATAATAATAATTGAAAAATACATAAATACATTATCTTGTGTGTAGAATATTTCAAACTTTAAAATCAGAAGATCATTATCATTACTTTAGTCATTATTGATCCATTGCAGAATGAAGATTTTTCCAAGTTTAAATCAGTTTCTCAGGTTTATACCTTTTCTTCTCCAATTACAATAATAAATTTTCTTATTTTATCCATCCATAATACATGTGATGTCTTTTAAAACCTTTTGGGAACAAGTTTAAGACTTCAACTATCCATATACTATTATTTCTTCTAGCAATATGTTCATCCCAGTTCTATATGAGTCTCTATATTCTTTAAATGATGACAATAATATCTGTTTATTTTCTCACTCATATGGTTCATTTTTGATCCCTTTTTATTATTAATGATCTGAAGTTTCTGAATTGCTCTTTGACTAAATGTTTCTCAGATTCATAAATAAAAACTAGTAAAACCATGTTTATTAAATATATATATTTTCAAACATATAGCCATATTATCTTTTTAAATTGTTTCTACCAAAAGCATTTCAACCGAGTTTAATTCAATGATTAATTTTATCCATTATATTTCCATCTATATTAAATAATCTGATCAAGATATTTGTAGTTGCTAATAATTCATGATTAACAATCTTTATTTTCTCTTCTAAAAAAATACATTGAACACTAATTTAATTTCCTTAGCATTTATCTTTACTCATATTTTCTTATTTTCATTTAATAACTCTTGCAATATTTTTTCAAGATCTCATCTGCACAATCTAGATTACTTAAATAATCATTTATATTATTTATTGTATTCCACAAAATACGTCTTATAGCAGTTTTGGAAATATAAAACCATTCTAACATTTATTTATCTTTATCAATATTAATATTCTGTAAGTATGTAATTTAATCACTATTTTTTAATTTTGATAAATATTCTATAAAATATGACAATATTCTGGGTTTATATCTTGATGACTCAAAGCTTTAACACTATGGAAATGCTTATAGAATAAAAAGCTATTTCATAATTTACAAATTCAAAACATAATGGCAATTCAAATTCATTAATTCGTTCTATAACTTCTCTCATTATCTTGATGTGATTACTATAATAAAACCAATTTTAAATTCAGTTTGTTCTTTTGGTTGGTCTGAATTCAAAGTTTTCTGCAGATGAATTGTTATTGTGAAAAGATTTCATATAGAAATAGAAAATTGACATATCTATAATTTCTAATATCTTTTTATCACCTTTATTAAATATGAATATTACTATTACATTTTTCCAATCATTTGATACATCACTTTTCGTTGGCCATTTAGTATATAGTTTTTTTTAATAATTCTTCTATTTCTTCTATTTCTTCACCTCCTTCTTTTAATATATCAATAATAATTCTATCATTGATTGGAGTATTAATTATACATAGGAGTATTTCCATAATCTAATATAAACTTTTGAATGTCTTTAGAAAAATTCAACTTTGTTTATAGTTTCCAAATACATTCAACTGTTAGTAATTGCACCCAAATTATAACCCAATGTTTTGGATGGTATCATTCTCCTCTCTTCTTCAGATGTTGCTTGCCTAACCAGTGACAGTACTAGCATAGAAATCTAATCTATATCTTTAGATTAATGAGTATTGAATTGAAGATAACATTCTAACCAACTGAGCTATTCTGCCAAAATAACTAAGTTGGTTAGAGCATTACTTTAAATTCAATATTCATAAATTTAAAGGTAACAGATCAATTTCATACTAATACTGTCACTGCTTAGACCAGCAATGCCTGAAGAAGAGAGGAAACCATTCAAAATGTTACATTATATATTAAGCTATGTTCTATTTCTTCATCATCATCATCATCATCAACAACCATTATCAATCCACTGCAGGATGAAGGTCTCTCCAAGTTCAATCCATATTTTCCTATCTTTAGCTTCTCTTCTTCACATCACCCCTGCATACTTTCTTATTTCATCCATCCATCTCACATGTGGTCTATTTCTGGGTCTTTTACAATCTCTTGGAATCCAGTTTAAAATTTTAATTGTCCATCTATTATCATCTCTTCTAACAATATGTCCAGCCCAACTCCACTTGAGTCTTTTATTTTTTTCAATGAGGTCAGTAACACCTGTTTGTTCTCTTACCCATACATTGCATTTTCAATCTCTTCTTGTTATTCCTAACATGCATCTCTCCATACTTCTTTGAGTGGTCTAAAGTCTCTGTATTTCTCTTCTATTAAGTGTCCAAGTTTCAGATCCATAAGTAAGAACTGGCAAACCGCATTTATTAAATACCTTCCTTTTCAAACACATAGGCATATTTTCTTTTAGTATCAAGTTATTTCTACCAAAAGCACTCCAAGCAAGTTTAATTCTATGATTAATTTCATCCATTATATTTCCATCTGTATTAATAATCTGACCAAGGTATTTGTAACTATTAACTACTTCTAACTCATCATAATCAATCTTTATTTTCATATTTTGAGAAAATCTATTAAACATTACTTTAGTCTTTTTAACATTTATCTTTAGTCCTACTTTCCTACTTTCATCTGATAACTCCTGCAACATTTCCTGTGACTCTAAAGCACTATTTTCAAAAACAATTACATCATTTGCAAAAATCTAAATGACTTAAATAATCTCAATTTACTTTCACTTCTTTAGCTTCCCATTTTAATCCACAAAATACTTCTTGCAGCACTCCTGTAAAAAGTTTTGGAGATATGGAGTCACCCTGTCTTACACCCTTTTCAATGTTGATTTTCCTACTATCATTATGTAATCTAATTGTTGCTGTTGCATTTTTATAAATATTCTTTAAAATATGACAATATCCTGGATCTATACCTTGATGATCCAATGCTTTAATCACTGAAGAAATGTTTATAGAATCAAATGCCTTTTCATAATCTACAAATCCTAAGCATAATGGCAACTCATATTCATTTGTCCTTTCTATAACTTCTCTCAATACCTGGATATGATCTACTGTACTAAAACCACTTTTAAATCCATCTTGTTCTTTTGGTCGGTGGAAATCCAATGTTCTCTGTAGATGAGTTGTAATTATCTTGGTAAAAATTTTGTATAAAACTGATAAAAGGTTGATAGGTCTGTAATTTTTAATATCTTCTTTATCACCTCTTTTAAATATTAATATTATTACTGCATTCTTCCAATCATCTGGTACATCTTTATCATTTAGACATTTGGTATATAACTTTGCTAAAAAAAATTATATTTCTTCACCTGCTTCTTTTAATATATCAACTATAATTCCATCATTACCTGGAGCCCTTTCCTTTCTTTATACATTTAATTGCATGTCTCACTTCTTCATTTAAAATACTGGGCAATTCAGAAGATGTAATAAATATAGGAGGTACTTGTTCTTTATTACTATATAATTCTTGATAAAAATCTTCTACCAATTTCATGATGTCATCTCTCTTTTTAGTAATAATTCCATCTTTTTTCCTTACTGCAGATATAAATTTCCTACTAATACCAAAATGTTGTTTTACATTCTTGAGACTTTTATTTTCTTCTTCAGCTTTCCTTGCTAGTTCACAGTGATACTTTCTTATATCATTTTCAACTCTTTTCCACGCTATTTTACAAAATTCGAGATATTCAATCTTTTTTAATGCATCATTGTTGGATATCTTCATATTCCTTCTTTTCTTCATAAATTTTCTAGTTTCAGTAGAAATTTTATTGGTCAATTGCTGCTTTTTTCTACCAGCTATTTTTGTTGCAGTTTTTAAAAGTGTATCAGTTATTTTCCTATTAATGTCATTCAAATCCGAATCATGTTCAAAATCTACTAATACTTGAAACCGATTTGTAAGTTCTAATTTAAATTCATTAGAATGTTTATGAAGATTAGGAATATCAACTGTAAATATTGTTTTTCTTAATAATTTTTGTCTCTTTAGTTTTGCATTAACATATATTTTAAATCTTACTAATCGATGATCACTTCCTATGTTAAATTTATTAAGAACATTACAATCTTGAAATATGTATTTTCCTTTTAACATTTTTCTCAAAAAAAGAATTCATAATACAAAGGTTTTTTTTTTCTGCAAACTCCACAAGTCTATGTCCTCTCTCGCTTCTATTACCATAACCAAAATTACCTACAACATTTTCATCTTTCATTTGTTTACCAATTCTAGCATTAAAGTCTCCCATAACAAATTTTAAAATGTTGTTTACTCTGATCAAAAGCCTTTTGTACATCCATATAAAAACCTTCTATAACTTCATCACTATGAGAACTTGTTGGGGCATAAACCTGAATTATCTGCATTTTGTATCTGCTATTAAGTTGTAAAACTAATCTTGCCACTCTGTCCGATACACCATCAATCTCCACAATGTTATTCTTCCATTTTTTATTTATAATGAATCCTACTCTACTTGTATTTCCAATATTTGTGCCTTTATAGTAGAGTATATGTCCACTTTTTAATTCAATTGTTTCTTCACCTTTTCTTTTAAAGTCCAATAATGTCCCATTTAATATAAGACAGTTCTTCTTCTAACTCTTGCAATCTTCCTTCACTTGAAAGTGATCTGCAGTTGTAAGTACCTAAATAAAAAGTCATCATCAAATGGCAGCCTGAGTCCGCAATCAGAGATTCTTGGCATCCTCTGCCTTCGGCCTCCAACTGCTGCCTTGGTTGGTGAATTTACAGCCTCCTGGGAATAATGGCCATGATTTATTTTTGTCTGTCATGATTGTATATTTTGGAAAAATGTTCTTAAACTCGAAGGTAAAAAGCCAATAAACTCACAATGCTGGCTAATGCATGTTGGTGAGCAGCCCATCCATGTTCGTATACTATATAAATAATCACATAGTAATAACAGCTGCAATGACAAGAATGTATGGAGTGGACAATAGGAATTTGCCCTGCTTGGTTCCTTTAAGGCCTCCAAGAGAAATCAAAGGGTCTCCTTTCAGTTAATAGCAAACTCCTTTCTGCAGCCATTCTATTGCTTACAGTTTAATATATTTGGAAAGTTTAAATAAAGTTTTAATGTTCTACAGACATTCAAAATTTAATATTAGATGATAAAAAATAGTTCGTCATATAATTAATACTAAAATGTCATCACCACAAACCTTTAGACAAACATTTATTGGAGTGTTTCTCTTCTTCTTAGATTCAATTGCATGTCTCACTTCTTCATTAAAAATACTTGGCAATTCAGAAGATGAAATAACTGTAATGGCTGCATTGATTTCTTGTTTTTCATTACTACATAATTTTTTGTATAATTCTTCCATACATTTCACAATGTCATCTCTTTATTTAGTAAAAGTGCTACATTTTCTTCTTATTGCTGAAATCACTTTTCTTTCAATACCAAAAGATTATTTTATATTTTTGAAAGTTTTATTAATCTTTTATTATTTTCTATTGCTTTCCTTGCCAATTCATATACATATAAATAATGCCTATTTTATTGAATTTTATTTAAAACTTCTAGACAGATTAAATTTCAATCTGTTGCAGTCATTGCTTTCATTTACAATTTATTTAAGATCAATCAATGTTATTAAAAGATTTCCATTTATTACTTAATGAAATGCTGCTTTAACAACAGATTGTTAATATTAATTATTAGTTTATTTAAGCATGAAGACTGTCGTAATGTGATTCACATATCATAACCAGTTGGCACATGATTTATTATATTTAAATAATTATCTATTAATTTGTTTGAAAGATTGTAAAAGTGATATAATTTACAAATAGTTTGTCTTTTTCCTATTGAAATGAAGTTTATTTAAAACTTCAAGCCATAATTAACTTCAGTCTGTTACTTTCATTTACAATCTATTTGAGAGCTTAGATAAGTTTAGTAAGTGGTTTCTATTTTACTAACTATTGATTTTTATTGGTTTATTTAAGCCTTAAGCCTGAAGAATGTAGTAAGGTAAAATATTTAAATTTTTAATTGACTGCAGTGCTGAAAAACATAGTTAAACAATAAACTTTCAACTTTTATTAGCATTCTCATTTTTGAAATACATTGTCACAATAACTCTCCTCCTCTAATGTAAAGTCTATTAGAAAATTCTCCATCACTATATATGTATTTTAAGTCAAATTTTCTTTAACCATATACCTAAATCTCTCCACCAGTAATGAGAGTCCAATTTTACACTTAGTAATTGGGATTGCAAATTATTTGACTATATAAAGTCAAACAAATCACCATCCCATGTTTAAATATAAAATCAGACTATAATTTCTGGTGTGGAATAATGTTTTACGTCTGTTTGATGAAAGCAAGTTTCTTTTAAAATTCATATAATAAGGAAAGATAAACTCAGATTACCCTTAAACTGGGAGATAATTGTGATAAGTTGCTTTACAAAACATAATGCACTAACAAGAGCTGAAAGCTTATTAGTCAAACATATATATATATATGCATTTGCACACACATATATAAATATGATCATTGGAAGATTTCTAATAAATAAAAATATTCATTGTTTTTCATGATTTGGCATAGAGGTAGTGTAGCAGACTCCAGAACTTCATGAATAATAGCTTAACTCTATCACTTTTGGTGCTCAAGTTTCTTATAAATTCCAAACCAGTTAACAACTGGTTATTTTTTTTAAAGCAATCACTTGGAATACAGTCTGTTTATTTTAAAGTTAGTCTTTTATCTATTGGGTATTTTAAAATATTCAGAAGATAAACATATAACATGTTAAACCTCATATGATCTTTGCTTACACTTTTTGCTATGTCTTAGCAATTTTCTTCCAATCTCACTATATTTATGCCATCTAGTGTAAGCTTTTGCAATTATTTTATTTAGCACCTATTTATTACTAAATCCTTATATTAGATGGCCTAAACATAGGGAGATTGATTTCCTAAAGTGATAATTTATAGATTCAATAACTAAGATCAAAAATAAATAGTATTTAAACATTGGGTTTGGGCACTGTTACAATTATATTACTTTTACATTATCTATATTAAAATCCTTTAATTGACAGCAAACAAGCAGGAGGATTTCCCCATTGAACATAGAAAACAGCTAAGTATGAACATAAGTATTACTGTTAGTTGTTTATTAAATCAGTTAAACATGAATTTGGAACTTTAACATGGCATAATATTTTTACTTTTACTTTTCATATAATATTAGAGCAAAAAATAAAAATAAACAAATACAATTAAGCTAATCATTTGAAGAAATTATTTCTTTAAAAATGTCGTGATCTAAACTTAGTATGAAAAAATATTTTGTCACATTCTTTTTTACAAATTCTTCTAGACTGAAAGCAAATGACAATCTGATTATGACAATTTGTTTAATATTTTTACCATGAATCTCAGCAAATTCTTTTATTGTTTTTTTTTCTTTATTTATATAATTAAATCATATTAATAAACTCTCTAAAAACATCTGAAGATATATATTTTCAATATCTCTGACTTATGAATAACAATGCTATATTAAATTTCCATTGATCTCAAAGATCATTCCAACCAAGTAAAACTTTCTGAATTAGATATATATGTTTTTATAGGTGTGCCAAGATTTTCTGATTTAAAAACTTTTTTTTGTGGCAGTTGTTTGAATCTATGGAATTATTATACAATAAATGCTTTTTTTGTTATTTATAAAAATACATTACCAATTGATTGAAGTAAATAGGGATTAATGTTTTTAACGGCATGGTGTTATATCAATACATTCTAAATATTTTGTAAAAATAAAACTTCACAGAAAAATAATATCTAGTAATATATTCTTAGTTATTTAAAATTAGATGCATTCATCTCCTAAAAGAAAATGGTATAATAAATAATACAATATTATGTTCTGTAAAACCATTTTTCATAAACTTTTATGATTATGACAGCAAGTATGCTGTTTCTTTGACACTTCTTGACAAAAATATTCTATGAAAAAAATTAATAACATATATCATCAATCATCATCATCATCATCATCAACCATTATCAATCCACTGCAGGATGAAGGTCTCTCCAAGTTTAATCCATCTTCTCTGATCTTTAGCTTCTCTTCTCCACAACACCCCTGCACATTTTCTTATTTCATCCATCCATCTCACATGTGGTCTCTTTCTGGGTCTTTTACAATCTCTTGGAATCCAGTTTAAAATTTCAATTGTCCATCTATTATCATCTCTTCTAGCAATATGTCCAGCCCAACTCCATTTCAATCTTTTAATTTTTTCAATAAGGTCAGTAACACCTGTTTGTTGTCTTACCCATACATTGCGTTTTCGATCTCTTCTTGTTACTCCCAACATACATCTCTCCATACTCCTTTGACTCCTTTCTGCAGCCAATATCATCAATATCAGCTATTAAATTGGCATTCACCTCATACAGGATCTTTTGTTTTGAGTTTTGATAATAGAGTAGTTATATAATAATGCTAATACAATTATCTGAACATTTCTATACACATCTCCATCACTGCTGATTTTGATTTAATAACTAATTGATGACTTTAATGTAACAATTTAAGATGTTATGAGCCAACCTAATTAATATAACTTGTGCTATTAAGATAATATGCAAGTATTTACTTTTCATAGTGAATAAAAGTGCAAGAGTCAATTTAGTAGTCTCTATCTCTTTTTAATAATATTTAACTAGAACACACCAGAATATTGCTTTCTCTTGCAGCATTTATTAAAAAAAAGCTTGTTTAGAGCTATCAGTATGCTCATTATATTACTTATATGATATATGTGAACGCCCCCCTCCATGAATTGGCATACATATTATCACCAAACTCATTTTAACTTTTTATTCTTTGTCTTTTTTATTTTTTTTAAGATTAGGATAAGTGCTATTTTGTATTCAAATTTTAACTTTCTATATACACATAATTCACAGTGTTCCTGAAGTGCACTCCATATTCATGTAAGATACTGACCTTGTGAAAAAAAATGGACACTGATATCTCTTTCAATATATATATATATGTGTGTGTGTGTGTTTGTTTGTGTGTGACAGAGAAAGTGTATGTATATAAGTATATGTTGAAAGTGAAGATTTTTATGACCATCACACAAATAATATTAAAAATATTGCAAAAACTCATATATCTACCTGTCAAATAAAATAAATCCTACTTTTTAAAAATGGAAGAACTGATTTGATAAATAAGTTTACACAATGCTAACTATGACAATAAAATTTTACTCATTTTAGATGTAAACAAAAAACTCTAATCATTAGAAGAACTAGAAGTTTAAATACCGGAATATCTCCAGCAACAATAATAGACTCACTTTTTATTTAAATACCATGTTGCACTCCATAATTTTCAAGCTATCTCCTTAGTAAAAAAAAAAAAAAAAAGATAATAGTATGTTGCATTAAAGCATTTAAGTTAGTTTATTTCTCTGACTAAATTTTGAATATATGATAGTTTTTTGTTTGTTTGGAAGGTTATTAAAATGAATAGAAATTAATTCTGTCTTTGCAAATTAAATTACAAGATAATTTGAAGGATGTTGGGTGCACATCTCCAATAACTTTAATTTCAAACTCACCCATGATATAATATGTTTATATATAGTATGTTTATAATCCATTTCATTCACTGCATTGCAGTTTTAACATTGGAGTATGTTGCATTAAATATTACAAAGGTTTTAAATTGAGAATTTATTTCTGATTATATTTCATATTATTTGATGCTATTTAATTTATGTTTGATATATATATATATATGAAAGTTTGTTGTTTGTTTACAAGTTTATTAAAATGATTAGCAATTAACTTACTTTTGTAAGTTAGATTAAAGCCAATTTGACTGAAGCTGCATGGATATCTCCACTGATTTAAATTTCATACTTACTAGTATTATAGTCTGTTTAGGTGTCCATATAGGATCTTGAAATAAATAAAAGTGACTTCATTTTTATTACAGCTTTATCACTGGAGAATATCATATTAAATATTACAGTGCATCTTTTTTAGACTAATCTTTCAATCATTACATGAACTAAAAAGTTTAAAGATCTGAATATTTCTATCAAAAATATAGCTCATATTTCCATTTAAATACCATGATTGTGTACTGGCTGTTTTTAAAGCTTGAATTTGTTCACAATCAAATATATATAAATATGGTAATAGAATAAAAATATGAGGATAGAAAATAAAAACTTTAATATGAACATAAAATTGAGACACCAAATGTGACAGAATAAAAGTATAACCTACTCATTGATTGCCAATTGTAATGGAATATGAGAAGCTAATATTTAGATCACCCCACAAATATGGGAGCTAATTTTAATAGAATAATATAAAAATAATGCCAACAAAGCAACACTATCTCATAAATATTAAAATGTCCTTATTAGATAAACCAATTGTATCAAAATAGAAATACTTAATAATGGAAAAAGGTGTCATTATTCTAAAATTTATGCACATTAACATATCATTAATAAAATTTATAACATCAAGTTGTAATGATATAAAATGTGTATAATACTAAAACTATAATAAAACACAATATGGAAAATTGACTCATCTAACCTACCTCCTAATTTGTACTTACTTATAATCATATAAAATGTATATCAATATTTCAAATAGCCTTACAATTACCAATATCCAAATCATAATGACATGAAATAAATAAAAAAAACTCTTATTTGACACTTATGTAATTATGATTAGCAAATCACAATGAATCATTCTTTAAATCAATAAAGCCAAGTTATTAAACCCTAAATTATAATTACTCTAATATGCATAGTATTATTATACTCTATTATAAGCAAACGGTAATATTAAAAGCTTAATATTTAATTTAAATATATAATGCATTCTGATGAGCTTTAAATCTAAATAGAGGAAATCATTCTATTTAATGTTATTCAAATACCAGTTTCAATGTATGCAATAACCAATTTTATAACATCATAAAATTACCATCTTTTTAAATAAATAATAAGTTACTATAAAATATATCCAATAAATAATAGTTTAAAAGAATGCACTGATATCTTACTATAACTGTCTTTGTTTATTCTAAATAATTAATAGACTTATATTTTATAAAATATAGAACTAGCTCAGATATATGTTTGTATCCAAAAAATAATTATTACATATAATATATAAAATAATTATGATGATCTAATTAGTTATTAAACATCTAGCTATACAAAATTAATCCATCTAATATCACATAAGATGTATACCCAGCTCAAAAGTTAATATATTGTATTTATAATAGAGAAAATAATACATACACTTACTAATCCAATTGTTTCATTCCTGGCCTATTTGAGGATTATTTACTACAAAATGTCTGGTATAAATCAAAACATAACTACTATATATTAATTTTTTTTTAGCCAATATGTTTGCATTATTAATTGAAATGACTACTAAAACAATTTTATTTGTTTTAAATGAATTAGAAATTTATTAACAATAATTATAAAAATGACAAATAGATAATATACATAGTCAAAATAAAAGTCATAGATCAATTCATAGATCACATGACCCTATCTCTTAAGCTTGTAAGTTATAAACAGTGAGGATTGCCAATTCCTCTACAAGCTTTATGATAAATACGTTTGTCATATATACTCTAATTAGATATGAAATCTATTATCCATCTAAATTAATATAAATAAAAATTGATATTTATACAGCAAAAATTCATCTATTTAATACCTAATATATGATATATGGCTGCAGAAAGGAGTTTGCTATTAACTGAAAGGAGACCCTTTGATTCCGCTTGGAGGCCTTAAAGGAACCAAGCAGGGCAAATTCCTAATGTCCACTCCATACGTTCTTGTCGTTGCAGCTGTTATTACTATGTGATTATTCATATAGTATACGAACATGGATGGGCTGCTCACCAACACACATTAGCCAGCGTGGTGAGTTTATTGGCTTTTTACCTCCGAGTTTAAGAATATTTTTCAATATATACAATAATGACAGACAAAAATAAATCATGGCCCTTATTCCCAGGAGGCTGTAAAGTCAACAACCAAGGCAGTGGTTAGTGTCTGAAGGCAGAGGGTGCTAAGAATCCCCTGATTGCGTACTCAGGCCGCCATTTGATGACAACTTTTTATTTAGGTACTTACAACTGCAGATCACTTTCAAGTGAAGGAAGATTGCAAGAGTTAGAAGAAGAACTGTCATATATTAAATGGGACATTATTAAACTTTGTGAAGTTAGAAGAAAAGGTGAAGAAACAATTGATTTAAAGAGTGGACATATACTCTACTATAAAGGCACAAATATTGGAAATACAAGTGGAGTAGGATTCATTATAAATAAAACATGGAAGAATAACAGTGTGGAGATTGATGGTATATCAGACAGAGTGGCAAGATTAGTTTTACAATTTAATAGCAGATACCAAATGCAGATAATTCAGGTTTATGCCCCAACAAGTTCTCATAGTGATGAAGTTATAGAAGATTTTTATATGGATGTACAAAAGGCTTTTGATCAGAGTAAACAACATTTTAAAATTGTTATGGGAGATTTTAATGCTAGAATTGGTAAACAAACGAAAGATGAAAGTGCTGTAGGTAGTTTTGGTTATGGTAATAGAAATGAGAGAGGACATAGACTTGTGGAGTTTGCAGAAAAAGAAAAACTTTATATTATGAATTCCTTTTTTGAGAAAAATGTTAAAAGGAAATGGACATGGAAGCATCCAAATGAAGGTACAGCAGAATTGGATTATATTTTGACTAACCGAAAATAGATATTTCAAGATTGTAATGTTCTCAATAAATTTAACACAGGAAGTGATCATCAATTAGTAAGATGTAAGATACATGTTAATGCAAAATTAGAGAGACAAAAATTATTAAGAAAAACAATATTTGCAGTTGATATTCATAATCTTCAGAAACATTCTAATGAATTTAAATTAGAACTTACAAATCGGTTTCAAGTATTAGTAGATTTTGAACATGATTCAGATTTGAATGACCTTAATAAGAAAATAAGTGATACACTTTTAAAAACTGCAACAAAGATAGCTGGTAGAAAAAAAGCAGCAATTGACCAGTAAAATTTCTACTGAGACTAGAGAATTTATGAAGAAAAAACGAAATATGAGGATATACAACAATGATGCATTAAAAAAGATTGAATATCTCAAATTTTGTAAAATGGTGTGGAAAAGAGTTGAAAATGATACAAGAAAGAATAATTGTGAACTAGCAAGAAAAGCTGTAGAAAAGAATAAAAATCTAAAGAGTGTAAAACAACATTTTGGTATTGATAGGAAATTTATATCTGCAATAAGAAAAAAAGATGGCATTATCATTAAAAAGAGAGATGACATCATAAAATGTGTACAAGACTTCTATCAAGAATTATATAATAATAAAGAACAAGTACCTCCTATACATATTATATCTTCCGAATTGCCCAGAATTTTAAATGAAGAAGTGAGACATGCAATTAAAAGTATGAAGAAAGGAAAGGCTCCAAGTAATGATGGAATTGTAATTGATATATTAAAAGAAGGAGGTGAAAAAATTGAAATTTTTTTATCAAAGTTATATACCAAATGTCTAAATGATAAAGATGTACCAGATGGTTGGAAGAATGCAGTATTAATATTAATATTTAAAAAAGGTGATAAAGAAGATATTAGAAATTACAGACCTATCAGTCTTTTATCAGTTTTATACAAAATTTTTATTAAGATAATTACAACTCGTCTATAGAAAACACTGGATTTCCACCAACCAAGAGAACAAGCTGAATTTAAAAGTGGTTTTAGTACAGTAGATCATATCCAGGTATTGAGAGAAATTATAGAAAGGACAAATGAATATGAGTTGCCATTATGCTTAGGATTTGTAGACTATGAAAAGGCATTTGATTCTATAAACATTTCTTCAGTGATTAAAGCATTGGATCATCAAGGTGTAGATCCAGGATATTGTCATATTTTAAAGAATATTTATAAACATGCAACAGCAACAATTAGATTAGATAATGATAGTAGGAAAATCAACATTGAAAAGTATGTAAGACAGGGTGACTCCATATCTCCAAAACTTTTTACAGCAGTGCTGCAAGAAATATTTTGTGGATTAAAATGGGAAGCTAAAGGAGTGAAAGTAAATGGAGATTATTTAAGTCATTTATATTTTGCAGGCGATGTAGTTGTTTTTGCAAATAATGCTTTAAAGCTACAGGAAATGTTGCAGGAGTTATCAGATGAAAGTAGGAAAGTAGGACTAAAGATAAATGTTAAAAAGACTAAAGTAATGTTTAATAGATTTTCTCAAAATATGAAAATAAAGATTGATTATGATGAATTAGAAGAAGTTAACAGTTACAAATACCTTGGTCAGATTATTAATACAGATGGAAATAAAATGGATGAAATTAATCATAGAATTAAACTTGGTTGGAGTGCTTTTGGTAGAAATAACTTGATACTAAAAGGAAATATGCCTATGTGTTTGAAAAGGAAGGTTTTTAATAAATGTGTTTTGCCAGTTCTTACTTATGGATCTGAGACTTGGACACTTAATAGAAGAGCAATACAGAGACTTCAGACCACTCAAAGAAGTATGGAGAGATGCATGTTGGGAGTAACAAGAAGGGATTGAAAACGCAATGTATGGGTAAGAGAACAAACAGGTGTTACTGACATTGAAAAAATTAAAAGACTGAAGAGGAGTTGGGCTGGACATATTTTTAGAAGAGATGATAACAGATGGACAATTGAAATTTTAAACTGGATTCCACGAGATTGTAAAAGACCCAGAAAGAGACCACATGTGAGATGGGTGGATGAAATAAGAAAGTGTGCAGGGGTGATGTGGAGAAGAGAAGCTAAAGATAGGAAAAGATGGACTGAACTTGGAGAGACCTTCATCCTGCAGTGGATTGATAATGGTTGATGATGATGATGATGATATGATATATAAAATTTATGTGTAATGAAAATGATACTACACACATACACTATTTTAAATATAAGAAAGCTAATGATAATTCTACAATATTTGTAATAAAGTAATTGATTAAAGTAGAATATAATAAAAATAAGTTTGTTTATTCATTCACTTTATTTTCCAAATATAATATCAATGAGTAATGGTTACAATACAATCCTTTCATATTTTCAATACTTATAACATGCATATTCAAAAGTAATTTGCAGTCAACAGATAAATATAATATTTCAAATCAAAGTTTTAATCCCTAAAATTTAAGAAATAACTTCAAATCTAAACTAAGTTTAACTTTCTTTTATTTCATATATATATATAAACAAATAATTAACTAATTTAAAGTATAGTAATCAGTAATATTTAAAAATATTACACAATTAAATACAGAAATAAAATATGTTAACATACAATCTGATCACAGTCCTCCTGCATGACACTTCAAAGAAACACAATAGTTCCCATGTCTAACCCATGAGTTATAATTTAATAATATTCACTAGTCCAAACAATGGAAAAGTATCATAAACAGTTATCCAAAACAATGCATGTTTGTTAAAATCCTATATTCTTGAAGTATTATACTTTTGTTATCCTCTATTTACCAAACATTTGATATTGTCATGGCATTATATATAAACAAATGCCTGTCTCCACTTACAATGATACAATATAGAAATAAATTAGTTTAAAGCCTATATTAACATACTCTACCAATATTATAAAATGAAATATGTCAGTAGAAATGATTCTTATATATAGCAGTATGTTGTAAGCTTTGATGTTTATTATTAAAATGCTTTGTTCACACATGATAATCATTTCCAGTAGAAAAATATTAAGATGAATTTGAATACCACAAATTACTTTTATCCTTCCTTTAAAAAGTATTTGGCAATCCAGTTCAGTTTCCTGGGCAAATATAATCATTTCTACTCCATCATTTTGTACTTGTCAAGCAAATACTTTTAAAATAAATAAATAAATATTAAAAAAAAATTAGATTTGCTTCTATGAACATCAGCATGTTAGAGAGTGAACTCATACCATTCAGACTTATCTACAACCTCATATAATTAATGTCATTTTTTGTTACCAAAACTAAAGTTATGCCCTTTATTCACTCTAATACCAAAATCATCCTGCATTCCACGCATAAAAATCCCTTTTTTAAATAATAATAATAATATTGTAGTAGTCATAGTAGTAGTAGTAGTAGTAGTAGTAGTAGTAGTAGTAGTAATAGTAGCAGCAGCAGCAGTAGTAGTAGTAAAAGGAGTAGTAGTAGCAGTAGTAGTAGCAGGAGTAGCAGCAGCAGCAGTAGTAGCAGCAACAGCAGCAGCAGTAGTAGTAAGAATAATATTTTATAATCATTATATAGAATAATATTACATTCTAAATCACAAATAATATTCTTTTAAATCAACACAAATCAAAACAATCTACATTACATTCTCACAATATTGCATTGAAAATATATACTTTATATATGTAAATAATCCCAGTGCATAACGCTATACTGAAATAAATATACAAATATTAAGCAATTAAATCATCCCACATGATTAAGAAATCCAGTACCGCCCTCTGTGAACTAATATATAAATACACTAGAGTTCACAGAGGGCGGTACTGGATTTAATCATGTGGGATGATTTAATTGCTTAATATTTGTATATTTATTTCAGTATAGCGTTATGCACTGGGATTATTTTCTATACATTTGTGTTAGGTGGTTTAAAGATTAAAATTACTAAAGTTTAGTTTGTCTTTATATAATAATAGTAAAAACATGTTTGTTTGTAGCAAAATTTAAGATCGTTGTTTGCTAATTTTCAAGTTCTTTGTTTGAGTTTGTTCGTATTTCAATATGTAACATCTGATAGCAGACAGGTCAAAGTGGATACCATTTTAACCTGGCTATTTTGAAATACGAACTCTAATGTATTTATATATTAGTTCACAGAGGGCAGTACTGGATTTCTTAATCATGTGGGATGATTTAATTGTTTATATATGTATTATTCCAATAAAACATTACACATATTATGCAAACATAACAACATATGCATTGAGGACATTAAATATTTACGTGTATTGTTTATAATGTACTACTTATGAGTGCAGTATATAAAACATATAGAATTAAGAAACAATAAGAACTTCATCAAAATTATCAATAATATTATTTACATATGTATTTTAAATGAATAGAATTTATAAATTTATATTGCAAAAATTATGCATTTTTTACTTTAACATTCATGGTCATAACAACCTATTTCAATGTTCTTAAATTAATTAGAAAATAACAGAAAAAAAAAATTTATGCTTGACATTATACCAAATACTGAAATTATATCAAATTTTGGTTGGCACAATATATATATGCTTATAATATTAAACTTTTTAATGTATTTTTTAAAAAATCTTGCATATTTATTTACAAAGTGATGCATATATTGTATATAGTTCTTAAAATATGATTTGTAATATTCTACTGAGTGTTTCAATATGTATAAAAATGATCTCCAACTATTTTATGAAGTGTTATAACTAAACATTAAAAGTTTAATATATATATATGATAAACAAAACAACTTATAAATTTTGTAACTTGCTTTTAGCTTGCATTTTATGATCACTAGATGGAGCTTTACCAATAGCTTCGAACAAGCTTTTGTTTACATAAACACCAAGAGAGATAGAATTCAATATCTCTTTCATTGTCTCCACCTCCAGACCAGCTGGTTTTGAGCTAGTTGGCTCATATCAGTGAAGGGTAGGGAGACTACAAATTAGATCTAAATACTAAGTCTAAAATCAGCATTTATCAAACATGTTTCTATCAGTTTGAAAGCATGAAATTTATCAGGCACATAATGTCTTCAAATCCTTAACAAAATAGATAGCTATATGGGTCTGAAATCAGTTCAGTTTCACCATATATCATTGCAAAAACCTTCAAGGGTACATTTATAATAAACAAAACAAGTTATAAATTTCGTAACTTGCTTTTAGCTTGCATTTTATGATCACTGGATGGAGCTTTACCAATAGCTTCTAACAAGCTTTTGTTTACATAAATGCCAAGAGAGATGGAATTCAATATCTCTTTCATTGTCTCAACCTCCAGATCAGCTGGTTTTGAGCTTTCAAACTGATAAAAACATATTTGATAAATGCTGATTTTAGAGTTAGTATTTAGACCTAGTTTCTAGTTTCCCTTCACTGACATGAGCCAACTAGCTCGAAACCAGCTGGTCTGGAGAGCTGGAGACAATGAAAGAGATATTGAATTCTATCTCTCTTGGTGTTTATGTAAACAAAAGCTTGTTAGGAGCTATTGATAAAGCTCCATCTAGTGATCATAAAATGCAAGATAAAAGCAAGATATGATATTTATAACTTGTTTTGTTTATCATAAATGTACCCTTGAAGGTTTTTGTAATGATATATATTGCAGAGGCTTATACTATATGATGAAACTGAACCAATTTCAAACCCATATAGCTATCTAGTTTGTTAAGCTGGATTTGAAGACATTACGTGTTTGATAAATTTCATGCTTTCAAACTAATAATAACATGTTTGATAAATGCTGATTTTAGAGTTAGTATTTAGATCTAGTTTCTAGTCTCCCTACTCCTCACTGACGTGAGCCAACTAGCTCAAAACCAGCTGGTCTGGAGGTGGAGACAACGAAAGAGATATTGAATTCTATCTCTCTCAGCATTTATGTAAACAAAAGCTTGTTAAGAGCTATTGGTAAAGCTCCATCTAGTGATCATATATATATATATATATATGAATAGCTGACATGTATATCATAGTCAGGCTATTGTTTCTGATGGGAAGATTCAGATGTTTATTTTAGTAGTTTTCATTATGATAGAGGATTTATTCCAAGAAATATATACATATAATGAAAGAGCTCAATCATCTTTTTTATTATACCAATAAAAAAATAAGTTTTATGGAATACAATTCAAAAAATGCAGAGAATTAATTTGTTTGGTTACATATTTTCCTTCAAACCTAGTGCTCAATCCTTAAACTTATGCATATTATATTTGTATTTAAAATTTGCGTATGTTTCTTTGTCTGTGTAACAAAGTGTTTTCTTTCTTCTTTATAATCTAAAGCTGTGTATTGTCAATGAAGTTTGTCATGATCATAGCTCTTTTAAATTAATTATTACTGCTGCTTTATTTATACTATAATATAATTATGTATGAATTTTAATTTAAATTAATCCATTTAATATTATGTTTGTTAGATACTTGGACATTTTTTTTCTCTTGTTTTCTCTTTTGTTTTATAACCACACCTATTTGACTTTTCTTTTTCTGCCATTGAACTCAATACACACTAGATTGACTGTCTGTAAGTCAAAGCTATGACCAAATTGTTTTAATAGTCCCCAAAACAGATTATATTCCAAGTGTTTTTAGCATGCCTATATAAATATTTATACCACACTAATCTGGTTGAGATATTAGCTCTAGATTCTCCATAGTACAATTATGTAGCCTGGGCTGTTGTATGAAATTGGGTATACTATCTGCAATGCACCTTCATTTTGTAATTTGTCTTTGGTATTGTTAATTAAGCTATTGAGTTTGGGAAATATGGAAACTAACTTTGAAAGTTGGTTTGCAGATCTTTTTTTTTTATTTTGTTAGTTAATCTCAAAATATAAGGCATGCTAACAAATGGTTTTGTTTTAACTTGTAGTTTGATAGCTCACTTTATATTTCTATAGAAAAGTTTAATAATATTCATCAGAAGGTTTTTGCTATAACTTATATTACGTAGATATTTTACATATTCATCTACATTGGTTTTTCTATCTGTTTCATATTTATAAAGCATATAGTTTTGATCCACAGATAATCAGTCTAGTGTTTATGGAACATGATAACAGAAAAAGAAAAGGCAAGGAGATGTGGTTTATTACCAACCATAGAAATGTAAGAAACAAAAGAGTAAACAGTGTTCAATTATCTAACAAATGAAATGTTTAAATGGACTAATTTAAATAACAAAGCATGCATAATTAATAGTATAAATAAAGCAATAAATGTGTACTCAGCTTGAGATCATAAAGAAGAAAGACACCATTTTGTTAAGCACTATGCGAATTTGAATTGCATATTGGTACTAACTCCGTATACTTATTTACTACTTATTAGTTCTATCAGTATTTTATGATGTTACAACCAGCTTACAGCATGCTATATATCATAAACTGGTTGCGTCTTTTTATTTAATTGATATAAGCTACAAATGGCATAATAATTATATCACAGTTTCATTATATTACTTACAAATTTGTATGTGAATTATATATAAATATGTTTGTTCATTATTGTTTTCTTTCTTTCTGCTAATTATCTCTTAAAGTGATTTATTTTGTTTTGTTTACTCAAGTAATTTTATTAAATTAATCATTTTTATAATGCCTACGGACAACGCAAATATCAAAAGCAATATTTTAACTTTCTAATAATTAAAAATTCAAGCCTACAATATTCTCACAAACAAATACTCTGATAAAATTAATATAAATCACATTTTAACTCTATTTTATGCAGAATTTATTCACTGCAACTGATAATTTTAATGTATTATCAGATTTAATTACAGCTTTTTGACATGTTAAATTTTTGCATCAATCTACATCTAAGACCTTTTTCATCAGATAATATTAAATGGTTCATACACCGAGAGTGAATTAATCAATAATATACTGCTTTTATTACTATTATTATTATTATTATCATCATCGCAAGCAGTCATCAAAGGCTCATCAATGCAATACATTTAATTTACCCATTATGTTATTTTTTATCCTGAACAAATAATAAAATCATACAAATTATTTTCATTTTTAGAATTAAGATCATACATATATAATATTGTTGTTTTATTATTTTTTTTTTTTTTGACTATTTATATTTCCTGCGTTAAAATTTTTTTAGATTTGATTCTATTTAGAAATTTGATATCATTTTTTCACAATTATATTATCATACAACATCTAATAAGAACAACATAGTTCAATCATACCCTATTTGATTTTAATACTTATTATTTGGGTTTGAATCCAGGGTAAATAAATTGAAAAAAAAACTTTCAGTATCTTTAATTAGTAAATGATTGTTTAGATTTTCTCTAGATAATAAAACAAGGTTGAAAAGCAACAAATTCTTATCACAAGTCAATTTGGAAGGTTAATGTTAAGTAGTGTCATCTCCTTCAATGTTGTATGTGAGATTATTGAAGATACTTTTGTCCTGTAGTAGAATGTTCTATATTTTATCTATATCTAACAGATTATTTACTAATGAGCTCAGCCCAGAGTGTTTCAATGTTCTACACCATTATTACCATGATCACTAAAATTTGTAAATAATAGCAAATCATTTCAACACAAACAATAAAGTATATACATGTTGAAAACTTTTATAGCATATATATAGAAATGCATGCAAATTATAATTGCTCAGTGAACAAAAAATTAAAAATTCTTTTTTTGTTCCTTTTGTTCCTTTTCAACTTTTTATATTTTATTTACTTTTTTTTAATTGTGGACGACTGAATCTGCAAAGTTGGAGATTATGGACACAGTGGAAGACTATGTTATAATGTTTCAGCTCTTTGATATAATAAATTACTACATAAATAAAAGCAAAAAGTCAATAGATAATGTATTTCTCTCTAATTCATTGAACTAAAATAATCTTTTTATGTTAGTATAACAATCTGTCATTGCACAAAAGACTTTGAAATTTTGAAAAATTTTCAGTGAAGTTTTTAAACATGATAATCTTCAAAAGATTTTGTTACTACTATATTAATAAACTAATAAATTCTTTATTCCCAAACTAATTTTAAAAATGTTTTTGAAAGATATACTTATTGAAATCAAATAATATATGTTTATATTGAAACCGTATATTCTTACAGACTATCCGTTTCACCTATTCTATCCAATAATTATATATGTGCTAACTTTAAAACCCCTGAAGTACATGTATATATCCCTATAAACATCAATATATGTATCAACTCATATATATATATGAGTACAGGCTGTGATGTATAATTGATTCAGATATATTACAGCATATTTATATTTAAAAGTTTAGATCTTTTTAATTTTATAAATTTATGTATCATAATTTTATTTCTATTATTTTCATAGACAATTGCATATATATGTATAAATTTCACATAGGACCAACATACATATACAGCAAAATGTTTATAAAAAGGTTTGCTAAATATATAAATCTAAAATAAAATGTTTCAATAAAAATCACATCCCACATACCTGTTTAGGATAGTATGGAAGTTACATCTGTAAATCTAAATTTTGACAATAATAATTTTTAATATATAACTTAGTTGAAAACACAACTTGTTCAACCAGCACTATTTTTGATTTTATTGAGAATGAGTTGGCTAAATCAAGATAAAATTAGATGATTAAAAAAATTATAGTAAGATTATTTTTTTATATTTAAAATCAAAATTGTAAACAAGTTAATGGATTTCCCTGCTGTGAATCCAACTTGTGGGAAAATACTGAAGTATAAAAATAGTACAAATACCCTATATTTTGATACTGTAAAAATAATTTATAAATGAGTTGCTATACGAACCTATGCCCATTTAAAATTTAAAATGAGAGGGTAGAAGCGTTTCAGATTTGCCATTTCTTTCTATGGGAGAATGGTTAAGTTCAGCCCATCCTACATGCTATAATGGCATGTGATCATCATCATTAGGACAGAGAACCAGCCACAGCCTGCTGCCAAAGAAAGACTTCACTACCAAGCAACCTATCAAGAGAAAGAGTACCATGATGCCTACTCCAAGTGCCGGACAACTAAGCTGCAAGAAGAAATCGGAAATATTCTTCACAAACTGCAGAGCTCCAAAATTACTTTTTAATCTCTAAATTAAATGTTAATCTAGATACTATAATGCTATGAATATTCATTCTAGTTATTAATTTTTTAAACTAAATCATTCTAAAATTGAAATGTAAACTTGCCTGTAAATTAAATCATATAACTTATTTCTTAATCTTATAATAATTGCAGTCAGTTATTATTCCAACTTTATATAAACTGTGATCATGCCTATAATAGCTGTTTTAATTATTTTATTTGAATTTTTTTTTTTTTTTTATGTTATGATATGCCAATATTTTGAGGCAGCAAATAATTATTTTAATAAACTTTTGAGAAAAGACAATTAGAAGCTCTCCAGTGTAAGATTTGTCAATGCTCTTTAACATGTATGAATTGCTGCTTCGAAATCTTATTCTATTAGATAAATTATAATTGTACTGTTTAGTAAGGTTTTCCTAATGAATTATCAGTTTATACATCATTTATTAGTTAGAAGTGAAATGATAGCAAATGGTGATATTAAAGGTATATTTCTAAATCACTAAACATCACATGATCACTATCTCATACTAGCACATAATTGTTATTAAACAATTCAAAACAAAGCAAAACTCTCCACATAGTAGTGCCATCTTGTGCTAACAAGAGCAATCAATGGATGCCAAAAGGTTTGTGCATAAAATCCCTATCTAGTGCCTACTCATCCAATATCCCCAGATTAGTTTCTGACTTGTGGCCTTTTTCAGTGAGGAGCCTTGGATCTGAGAGCACTGCACCTAGATCTTAGGACCTAATGCAACCCTCCAGCACCCACCTTTTAACTCTATTTAACTACAAAACTATGAGAATGAAATTGGAAAACACAATTAATATTTTCAATCCAAGCTCAATAGCTTATATAGTCATATGGTTCTGAACTTAATTCAGCACCCATATATTTTGGTGTCTTTGGCTCTTTAAAAACCATAGCAACTACTATCCTATTAGGCAGGATTGGGGTTAAACCACTAAACATCACATGATCAACATCACATGATGACTATCTCATACTAGTACATAATTGTTATTAAACAATTCAAAACAAAGCAAAACTCTTCATATAGTAGTGCCATCTTGTGCTAACAAGAGCAATCAATGGATGCCAGAAGGCTTGTGCATAAAATCCCTATCTAGTGCCTACTCATCCAATATCCTGAGACTAGTTTCTGTCTTGTGGCCTTCTTCAGTGAGGAGCCAAAACACCAAAATGTATAGGTGCTGAATTGAGTTCAGACCCATATGACTATATAAGCTATTGAGCTTGGATTGAAAATATTAATTATGTTTTCAATTTTATTCTCATAGTTTTGTAGTTAAATAGAGTTAAAAGGTGGATGCTGGAGGGTTGCATTACATCCTAAGATCTAGGTGCAGTGCTCTCAGATCCAAGGCTCCTCACTGAAGAAGGTCACAAGCCAGAAACTACTCTGGGTATATTGGATGAGTAGGCACTAGATAGGTATTTTATGCACAAGCCTTCTGGCATCCATTGATTGCTCTTGTAAGCACAAGATGGCACTGCTATATGAAGAGTTTTGCTTTGTTTTGAATTGTTTTATATTTCTAAATGTTGTTAAAGCAGTTAAATATATTTTTTCCTCTCTAACTTAATCTTATATATGTGAATACAGATTCAGTATATTAATTGGATTAATAGTTAGTTAACCTTTTACTTAGCATGATTGCTATATGCTATACAAAAGCTGGGTCAAGTTAGTTTCTGCAGATTTAGGTGCATTAATTAATTAATTCTTATATATACATATTAATACAATGAGAGGTCACAAATGGGTCTTTATTAAGCACCAAGGGTGCATCTTGCTACACCTTTCTTTTAAGACAGTTTATGATACCAAGTGACATATTCTTCAGTTAAGATGTATATATCTTTTAGAACTGGAACACAAGAGTCCAGAACCTTATTCAGGGTCTATATGACTTCACTAATTGATATGATCTTTATAATTAATAGTAACAAGCCATTTGGTCCTAGGGCACTGCATTTTAGATACTGAAGCCTGTGAACAATTATATATTTGCCCTGCAACCTTAATTTTAGTATTTTATAAGTGCCATAATCCTCAGACACAAAACCAGGGTAACTGCTTTTTCTCTTTCTTAACAATAACATTCAGCATTAGTCTGAATCAGTAATCTAGTTTACCATAAAGAATTTGTATTTTGAGCTTATTTAATTGCTCTGGTACAATATTCAAAATAATCAGTTTAATAATATATATATTATATCATCCTGGCTAGCATTTCACTCATAACACTGGCAAACCAAAAAATAAATTTGCCACATCAAAATATTAGGCATGATTGATTAACAGCAGATACTTACATACATTAAATATTCATAAGAAAGATTAGACCTCTGTATCACTTTATCTCATCATTGCTGTAATGCCTGGGTGTATAATTAATTCACTCAAAAATTACTGTTCTTCTGTTTTATTGCTGTGATACAGAGGTCTCATCTTTAATATGGAAATTTAATGTATGCAAGTATCTGCTGTTAATAAACATTTAAATTTATAACTAGTTTCATGTCATTCCTCACAACCCAACTCCAAATCATCTAAATTCTCATCTTTAGTATGTATAATATGCCTTCCTAGTTAAATAACGATATGTTAAGTAGTCTTTGATTATAGATAAACCATTAATTTTTCCTTGAGTCTCATGTTTCTCCCTCTGCTCAGACAGCTTGCAGAAGAACTTAATACCAAATGAATCCTCATAAGTGTCATTCATAGGGTATTAAGTCTTAAATTGCTGGTTAATGAGTTGAAATTTGATCAGGTTCAAGGTCTCACCACCTTATCTAGATCAGCTTTGGTATATTTTGCCTGTGACTCTGTATTTTATTGTTGAATGTACAAATATGACCATTGCAATATATATATATATATAAAACAATAAATTGGCATAGTGCAATAATAGAGAAACATTCCAAAGTCAAAGGTTCCTAGATCATGATTTTAGTGTCATTTCTGGTACTCAAAATTTTTATCAACTATGGAACAATAAATCATTCCGTTATTTTTAATTAATTTATTTATAAGATTTATATAGGTAGATGAAAGTCATGTTCAAAGCAAAAATTACTGAAAATTTTATTTCAGTAATAAAATTATAATTCTAGATCAATTCCTTCTATCAAGTTTATTTTTTTAATAGTTGTTTTATGAATCATGATCTTCTAAATCAGGGGTGGGCAAATAGCAGCCCGGGGGCCACATGCATCCCAATAAGAGGTTCTTTGTGGCCCTCCAAGACAATCAGAAAAATCTGCCTTGAACTGAGATTTCCTTTTTGTGTGTGACTGAAGATTCATCTCGTATTTTCCACTATAATGGCCACGTCAATATCCATGCGCAGTGTAGATATGATGTGCAGTGCTTTTCCAGTTGATCTGGTTACTTTCAATTTTGTCTTTGCATTAGCAAATATATACATTTCCAACTTTAGTGAAACCATGAACCCTCTGAAAAAATGTAAAATCAGTGATGAATGTTATATATTTAATGAAGAATGGACAAACAAATATTTCTTTGGTAATACAGGGAATAAAGCAGTGTGTTTATTGTGTCATGAAAAAAAGATGTGGCCCTCCGTTAACCTTCGCTTCCACAAAGTGGCCCCCAATGCGGCCCTCTGCCAACCTCTGCAGCCCCCAAGCCAAAACAATTGCCCACCCCTGTTCTAAATCAATATTACATAGAGAAAATTATTGACAAAACCCACTACAAGTGAATTATTTTCTTTTGAATACATTGAGTGTTGTAATTAAGAAATAAATGTATACTGCTCTGTAAAAAGTTTATTCAATTTGTTGCTCAAAACTTGTTTTAATTTATATAATGGGCTATTCTTATGACAAAAAATATTTTCAGAGCATAAAAAAAAGAAATGTTTTTTTAATCTTCATAAATAACTCATTTTATCTTACTGCAGGATGTCAAATGCCATGTACAAATTTATCTAATGAAAGTAACAGATTCAATAATTCCTAAATTTATTCCAAATGAATAATGTGAAAAAGTTAATTTCAATACTTTAAATGTTGTAGTGTTTGGAGCAATGTTAGAGTGTTGGACTCTAGAGCTCAAGATCTATGGACCACAACTCAATTTTGTCATTTCCTGTCCTTAAACTTCATGTAAATTTTTTATATGAATTTCTGAGCAATAAACCATTTGATGATGATGATTATTATTATTATTAACAACAACAACATGTTGGTACTCATCCTATTAATTTTGTATATAAATCTCATTTGATTTCCTAAGCAACTAAGTATAAGATTGTTTTTAAATGCTATTATTTAACTTAGAAACTGTTTGTTTGTTTATTTCAGATAAATTCAAAAATGAAGTTTTAAGTAATTCTATCAAATGAACTTCCTCCAAATTTTGTAAGTGTTAGAAATTGATGCCAGTATAATATGGCAATGAAATATTTCAAGGTTGTCAAGTAGTTTACATAAATTCTTAATCAGATGCATGAGAGAGTAGTAAATATATACATTAAAAAAAAACTAAAAATAAAAAGCATTTATGGTAAATTCAAGTAGAAAAAAGTTTAAATAGAAATAAAAACAAAATAAATCTTATTTTCTCTTGACAAAGAAGTTTTAGTTTCTTTTTTAAAAAACACTTTTATATATATAAATCACATTATAACAGCCCAAACTTACCTATATAATAAATTTTCAATCTGTTGTCATGGCAACCTCTTATAATAAAAGTATATCAAGGCCTCTAGGCAGAACAATTAATGGTACTTCTAAAATATTTGTCACTTTTTCTTTTTACTATAGCAATATCTAAAACATAAATTTATACAAAAATAATATATGCTATATTTAAAATATGCTATGCCCATTATTTAAGATTTAAAACTAGACAAAATTTTTAAAATGTTTTCACAGTCCAAATATGCCTTTCAAGTAGCTAAGACTATCAGTACATGGATATCTAATTATGGCAGACGTGAGAACTCAAGATATAATGACCACAACTCATCTTTGACCCACCCAGGTGTTCAACTTTGTCAGATCATATGTAACAAACTATTCAATTATTATTTAATAAAATTATGATTTACATTACCCATATTGTCCACATGTTCTTTGCTATATAACTTTTGTTAAATTTATAAAATGTATTTTGTTAAATTTATAAAATGTTATAATCATTCTACATCTGCAATCAATTCCCCCCCCCCCACTTTATAACTTGTTGATCAAATGAAATAAATAATTTTATATTTAATTTAAACTGACGAACAATTCTAAAAATTAAATTATTTTACTGAATTGTTAAAAATAAAAATAAATGATAATTAAATTATTGTGATTTAATCAAAATAATATGAAAATTATAAATTGCTTATTAATTTTAGTTTGATTTTATTAATTAAATGTATTTGTATAATTTTGACTGCATTTTTGTAACTGTTAAAAAAATAATAATGACCAAATTATATATATGTACATCATCATTAGCTGCAGAAAGGAGTTTGCTATTCACTGAAAGAAGACCCTTTGATTTCTCTTGGAGACCTTAAAGGAACAACGGAACAGGGCAAATTCCTAATGTCCACTCCATACGTTTTTGTCGTGGCAGCTGTTATTACTATGTGATTATTCATATAGTATATGAACATGGATGGGCTACTCACCAACACGCATTACCCAGCATGGTGAGTTTATTGGCTTTTTACCTCTGAGTTTAAGATCAAGAAACACTAAACATCACATGATCACCACTTTTTTTTTGCCTGTTTAATCAAAAAACGCCATGGTCTTTCTTCTCAGTTGCCTGATAAGGCAGAATGAATGTTTGAGTAAATAATGAATATTTTTCCAATATATACAAATATAACCAACATAAATCATGGCCCTTATTCTCAGGCAGCTGTAAAGTCACTAACGAAGGCAGCAGTTGGTGGCCAAAGGTAGAGGGTGCTAATAATCCTCTGATTGTGGAACTAGGCTCCCATTTGATAATGACTTTTTATTTAAGTACTTACAACTGCAGATCACTTTCAAGTAAAAAAAGATTGCAAGAATTAGAAGAAGAACTGTCTTATATTAAATGGGACATTATTAGACATTGTAAAGTTAAAAGAAAAGGTGAAGAGACAATTGATTTAAAAAGTGGACATGTATTCTATTATAAAGATACAAAATTTGAAAATAGAAGTGGAGTAGAATTCATTATAAATAAAAAGTGGAAGAACAACATTGTGGAGATTGATGGTGTATCAGACAAAGTAGTAAGATTAGTTATAAAACTTAATAGCAAATACCAAATGCAGATAATTCAGATTTATGCCCCAACAAATTCTCATAGTGATGAAGTAGTAGAAGATTTTTATATGGATGTAGAAAAGGCTTTTGATCAGAGTAAACAACATTTTAAAATTGTTATGGGAGATTTTAATGCTAGAATTGGTAAACAAATGAAAGATGAAAGTGTTGTAGGTAATTTTGGTTATGGTAATAGAAATGAGAGAGGACATAGATTTGTGGAGTTTGCAAAAAAAAGAAAAACTTTAAATTATAAATTCTTTATTTGAGAAAAATGTTAAAAGGAAATGGACATGGAAGCATCCAAATGAAGGTACAGCAGAATTGGATTATATTTTGACTAACAGAAAATACATATTTTAAGATTGCAATGTTCTTAATAAATTTAACACAGGAAGTGATCATTGATTAGTAAGATGTAAGATATGTGTTAATACAAAACTAGAGAGACAAAAATTATTACGAAAAACAATATTTACAGTTGATATTCCTAATCTTCAAAAACATTCTAATAAATTTAAATTAGAACTTACAAATTGGTTTCAAGTATTAGTAGATTTTGAACATGATTCAGATTTGAATGAAATTAATATAAAAATAACTGATACGCTTTTAAAAACTGCAACAAAGATAGCTGGTAGAAAAAAAAAGCAATTGACCAATAAAATTGCTACTGAGATGAGAAAATTTATGAAGAAAAAAAGAATATGAAGATATACAAAAATAATGCATTAAAAAGGATTGAATATCTCGGATTTTGTAAAATGGTATGGAAAAGAGTTGAATATGATATAAGAAAGTATAACTATGAACTAGCAAGGAAAGCTGTAGAAGATAATAAAGGTCTCAAGAGTGTAAAATAACATTTTGGCATGGGTATGAAATTTATATCTGCAATAAAAAAATATGAAATTATTACTAAAAAGAGAGATGACATCATGAAATGGATAGAGGAATTTTGTCAAGAATTATATAGTAATAAAGAACAAGTACCTTCTATATCTATTACATCTTCCAAATTGCAATTAAATGTAAGAAGAAAGGAAAGGCTCCAGGTAATAAGAAGAAAGGAAAGGCTCCAGGTAATAAGAAGAAAGGAAAGGCTCCAGGTAATGATGGAATTATAATTGATATATTAAAAGAAGCAGGTGAAGAAATAGAATTTTTTTTAGTAAAGTTGTGCCTTGAGTGCTTAATTTTAACAAGAGAGACCTCTACAAATCATAATGCAAGATTCGACTTTATAAAGATAAGAGGGACCCTTTTAACTTTGAACCTAATTTCTTAATTATATAGGCAAATCTAAAGCATATTGATTTGGGAGCATGAAGCTAATAAATTCTTCACTGATTAAGTCCACTATTTCTGTTAAACATTAATGTTCATGAAATCTTTCGATTTACAACGAGTCAGTATTCAGATATTAAATTTAGAAATAAGAAAGTCCCTCTTATCTTTATAAAGTCGAATCTTGCATTATGATTTGAAGAGGTCTCTCTTGTTAAAATTAAGCACTCAAGGTGCATGTACTAAGGTTTTAGCTTTATATAAGTATTACATGCTGACATCGTGCTTAATATGAATTAATATTTACAATGTTATATTACCAAATGTCTAAATGATAAAGATGTACCAGATGCAAAGAAATTGAACAACAGGCAGATGATTTGATGCATCATTCTATATATTTTTAGTGTCAATATCACTATTTTATTTTTAAATAACATAGCTTTAGTGAAGTCACTATCCTGGTATGTCATCAATCGTACAAAATGGTGGTTATTTTTTTAAAAAAAGTTTCAAAATTTTTTTAAAGTTTGTAATAGTGAATAATCAATTTTAAATAACAATAGTGGAAACAAGCTGCTTATAGTTACTATGGTGAATCCTTGCATAAAATCCATTGTTAATCAAGATAAAGATGTATATATTTGTAATTATTCATTAGACTATTTTCACAATCTAATTAAAATGTTAAATGTTTTAGACAAATTCAAAACTTTATTTATAATTTTCTAAATACATTCAGCCATTAGAAAAACTGTACAGGTAAGTATAGAACACAGTGTTTCAATAACATTATTTTTCTCTCTTCTTCACATAATCTTGCATTAATATGAATGGCTTATATTTAAATTCAATAATTTAGGGTGATCTGTTCAATTCTTGTACACTGGTCTAATTAGCACTAACTAAAAAAGAAAGAACATTTTTCAAAATATGTGTGCTATATTAACCCATGTGTTATTACCAATAACTGAATATTTAAAAAAGTATAAATAAGATTTAATTTTTTGAAAAAAAACATTAACATATCAATTAGATTATGGAAATAGTCCAACATATAACTACAAGTAAAATGACACCATCAAAACCTTATATATATATATAAATGGCATATTGTCCATATTCTTTCATTTATGATTCATAGTGGGTCCCACTGGTTATATAATGAATGTTATATAAAAATTGTTGTGATCCAGCCAAAACATCTGTATATTATGAGTTATAAACCCAGATATTGTATCATTTATATCTGTAGTCCTTGAGAATAGTTGTTTTAATATATATATTATTTAAATATAAGTATACTGTCTATGCTGAACTTAATGTAATTAGAAAGGATTTGAACTCAGATTTTTAAGCTCACTACATCTATCCACTCCATTTATGCAACCAATGCACATGACAATATACATATCAAATTATAAATATATTTATCAGAAAAATATAATTTCTTAAATAATTAAACAGTAGTTCAACTATTATTTAAATTTATTTCTTACAAACTTCCTATTATTGTTGAACTATTCACAATATTATACTATATTTATACAAATTTACTTTACAAGTGTTATATTTTTATTTGCAGTAACTACACTTTAAATAAACTTGACTATTAATCACTTTATTTTTTTTTCAACCTTTAATATAGACTTTAAATTTATTAAAAGTCAATTACAGATACAAGTCTTTACATGACATGATCACCATTTCTTATGCTTGCTCATAACTGTTATTAAAACAGGCAAAACTCTCCATACAATAGTGTCACTCTGTATGTCTTCTGGCAACCATTGATTACTCTGGCTTACACTGAGTGGCACTACTGTATGGAAAGTTTTGCCTGTTTTAAAGTCTTTACATGCCATGCTTGATCCCTCTCCCCTATTAATCATTCAATTTCTTAATTCATGTGCCTGATCTTATAATTCTAGAAACTATTAGTAATGTTTTTATATCTAAACATATGACTAATAACACTTGAGATAATATATTCATGAATGCTAATATACATTTTGATATATCCACATATTTTAAATTAAAGTAAGCCTAACATAATTGGCAAAAGCTGCCTATCATTGCTCTGCATTTATATGAAATATACTATACGAATGTATCTCATAAATGTCTTTTTAACAATTATTTAGTTTACAGATTTTTCTCCAACAGCTCAAATATTAACAAAATATCATTTAAAAATCCCACAGAGCTTTCACTCAAGAAATAAATTCACTGGTGGCTTTGCAAGTCCTTCATAAATTTGACAGTCATTAAATATGTGTTTCATTTGTTGTGTTCTTCCATATTTCAATAAATTAGTGGCTGTTAAATTCCATTAAAAAATTATTAATCATCTTTTATTAATTTGAAATCTATGATATTTCAATGAAAGAAGTAGATGTTAAATTTATTAAAGATTTGTTATATCTATAATTCTTTATATATCACATTTAACAATCTTTTTCTTCTTATTAACCATTCAATTCCTATTTAATCATGCATATGAACTTACATTTTCTAAAAACTATATAACCAACATTCCTATACCTCAAACACATGATGCTTAATGAGTCTCAAACCCATAATGCCTAATGGGTATTCTGACCCAAATAGGTTTCTTCATTTAGGCTAAGTCAAATGGAATTCCATAAATATATTACAAATTGTATTTTCATGATTATGCACCCTACAAATTAATCTCACAGGTATTGTATTTTTAAAGTGCCATATTTTAAACAGAAAAGATCTTGAATAAAAATAATTTAACAGTTTATTGTTCAGGTATTTGCATCAAATTTGAGTGCCAGAAGTGACAGAACTGAGCTATGATCTATTAGCCTTGAACTCCATAACTTCTACTCTACCACATCACTAAATTACAATAAATGTAATGATTGTATCTAAGTTTGGGGAAAAAACACAATAATTTTTGACTTAATAATAAATGATCATTTATGCACTTATTTAAAAAATGGTTATTGAAAATAAATGTTTGCTAAAAAAATGTGTCATTTGTAAAATATACTCAATTAGTTTATTGTTGGAAGTTCATAAGGTGTTCAAGTACTGGAAGTAGCAAAGTTTAATCACATTCATAAATTCTGAACCTCACAATCTTTTTCTCTACCACTGAACCATATCAAGGAGGTAAAAAATAAATAATTAAATAATTGACCGCTCAGAAGTTTATAAGAAGTTCAAACATCAAAAATGACCATGGACCATGCACCTCAAGCTTTAGAGTTTGTCATTCTACCACTTTATTAAATTATTAGTAAACAGGCAAAAACTCTCCATATAGTGGTGTCACCTTGTGCTAACCAGAGTAATCAATGGATGCCTGCTTGTGCATAAAATCCCTATCTAGTGCCTACTCATTCAATATCCCCAGACTAGTTTCTGGCTTGTGGATCTGAGAGTACTGCACCTAGATCTTAGGATCTCTGGTTAGCACAAGGTGGCACTACTATATGGAGAGTTTTTGCCTGTTTACTAACAGTTATGTGCTAGCATGAGATGGTGATCATGTGATGTTTATTAAATTATGGAGGAAAATAAATAATCAAATGGTTTATTGCTTGGGAATTAATAAGAAGTTTGAGTACTAAAAGTGACAAAGCTGAACCATGATCTATCGACTTTGAATTCCAGAGTATCAACTATACCACTGCATCAGATAATGTACTCTACATGTACAGAAAAAATATATAATATTTAGGGAGTTATGTGATTGGCCTAACTATAAAAGACTAAAATAAACTATGTGTTTAATTATTAAATGTATATTTCCTTTTCTTTAAACCTACTATAATTTAAAATCTTTTTAAAGCATTATTTTTTTAAAATCTCATTAGAGATACAAATCTGAAAGTAGTAAAAATAATTTAAATATATATATTTTAATCTCATTAAAGATATAAATTTTAAAGCATTAAAAGTAGTTCAAATGTTTTCACGTGCAACGACGCATTACAATCACATGTCAATATAAAGTGTGAATGCACACATACATAAAATAATTTTAATAACTTTATGAAGTATATCATATCATCATTAATCACGAATGAATATGGTTATTTTAATTTCAGAAAAAAAAAAAGGAGAGAGAATGCTAAAGAATTAAATTTCAGTCAGTTTTACGAGAATTAGGCAAACAAATTCAATCAAATACAAACGCACATCTTAATACTTCAAACACATCTATATTATTCTTTATACAGTTGATTATGACTTCCATTTTAAGCCATTCAACTATTTCTATTCATAATCACAAGTTTTTAAAATGCCTGCATTTCAAACAAAAGTATGCAGATTGGGGGGAGAGTCATTCTAATGACTTCTAAAATGTATTTTAACCAATCACATAAAATCCTAAATATCATATATCTCATATCAAAAATATTTTATTAGCGATTTAAATTTCACTTCAATAATTAAATTAGCTTGCTGTCTATTGCAATTATTTAAAAGTTTTTTCCTCTTTTAGATAACTAAAAATGATTGAGATTTGATAAATTTGAAAAACTACAAAAAATTCATATTAATGCTGACTTGGTTTTTATAGATCCCATAGCATAGCAGCACAATCTCCATTACATACGGCTACCAAGTTTCCTTTATTAATGAAAACACGTGATGGATATAATTACAAAAGTTGCTACTGATGAGCGCTTAATCTATTAGCAGATTGATACATATTTTCTATATCTAAACTGAAATATTCCCAATTATTTTTTATTTTAAAATTATTAGTCTTATCAAATACCTCTAATGGGGAAACAATAAAATTATCAAAATTGATCCTTTAAAAACAAATTTAAGAACCTAGAAATTCCTTTAACAGCACTGCCAAAGAAAGCAAAAATCTTAAAGAAAAACCTTGGTGAGTTTTAATATTCATAAACATCTTAGCTGATACAAAATCACTGCATTTTAAATATTTCATTCTAATAAAAAAATTTAATTTTTACATTTCCTTCATATCTATTAAATTTCTTTTAATCAAGATATCAGGATCTTTTCTAACAAATATATTCACTAGCGTTCAATTCTTTATTAATTTTTTTTTATTATCTAAAAACATCTTTCACAATGACAAAACAGCCAGTTTTGTCTTCAGAGGAAATGATTACATCATCTAGATTTATTTCTAACATGTCTAACCACAGCAGGGCTAATTTTTTTTTCATTATTTTTATTTAAATAAAAATTTATTTTTTGCTCTTTATTTAAATTATTGGATTTAATAAATGAAATTAGGTGAGAAATTATATTTTTTTCATAAAGAGGGATAAAATTAGGTTCTTTACTAAAAATTTATAATTCTCTTGTAACTCAACAAGATTAACAACTTTATTGCTAATATTTTCATTCTTTATAATTACAGTGTTGCTAAAACTAACTTTATTAATTTTTCCAACAACTATTTTATTTTTTCATCCGACAATAAAATTTTGATCTACTTATCCTAAATTGAATAATAAAAAAAATGCAAAATTGAATAATTTAAATTTTGTCTCTTATCTAAATAAGTCCTATTTTTTACATTCATAAATAAATCTACACAATCCAATAAAATTTATTTAGAATAAACTTTTGCACATTCATATCTAAAGTATTATTTTAAGATATTTTTTTATTTTTCTTAAGATTAAGTAAATAACTTCTAGAAAAAAAACATCAGATGATCTACATTTTTTTTAAAAAAAAAATCTAACTTACAGATTATTTACCAACATTTAATTTAACCTGCAACAGCTTCAGTAACATTAAGATTACAAGTGGTAACTCATATTCCCCCTAAGATATGTAACTATTTTACAGAATTATTACTTCAAATTTGACTTTTGTAAGCATTATTTACAATAAATGTTAAACTGTTTCTATAAAAAATTGAAAGATGTGATAGATATAGGAGGTACTTGTTCTTTATTACTATATAATTCTTGATAAAAGTCTTCTACCCATTTCATGAAGTCATCTTTCTTTTTAGTAATAATTCCATCTTTTTTTCTTATTGCAGTTATTAATTTCCTACCAATACTAAAATGTTGTTTTACATTCTTGAGACTTTTATTCTCTTCTACAGTTTTCCTTGCTAGTTCATGGCTATACTTTCTTATATCATTTTCAACTCTTTTCCACACCATTTTACAAAATTTGAGATATTCAATCCTTTTTAATGCATCATTTTTGTATATTTTCATACTCCTTGTTTTCTTCATAAATTTTCTAGTCTCAGAAATTTTATTGGTCAATTGCTGCTTTTTTCTACCAGCTATTTTTGTTGCATTATTTAATATTAAATATATATATAAGTAGATGTCTAATGAATGCAAATATGTTTATTAAATTTTTAAAATTTTTTAGATTTTGACAAAAATGTAAAATATTTACTGTAACAAAGAAAAGAAAATAGTTTTCAAAAAACAAAGCATTTTTTTCTTCATGATGTAAATTAATCCAATAATCTATTTATAGTTAAAAAAGAATTCAAAAAAATCAAAATACTAATTGGTTTTAATCAATGTAAATTGAAAAATCAGACAATGTAATTAAATTATTAAATTCTGCTGTTAACTAAGTCATGGGTTCACATCAGAAATTAGATTAAATTAGTTACAGAGAATGCAGGTGTAGAGAGTGCAAGACAACTTCAAAGAAAAAAAAAATTGTTGCTAGTTTTTATTGTGGTCAATTTGAATTTCCATAGAAATAAGAATATCTTCTTTGGCATGCTTCATAGCCCAATATGTGCAAAGTAGACCACTAGATGCAATCCATCATAATATGGAAGCTAAATGAGGCTGAAGACTGCCAACATTTATATTATATATATTCCAGACATGATAATAAGAAGCAAACTTACTGCTCTATTACTGATAAGACCATAAGAAGCCATCTTAATAGACTTAAGACTTCAGTGCAAAAGTTTCTAAATATGCTATATATATGTGGAAGCATAGATGAAACAAATCTACTATCAGTTGTTTATATATACTGTATTGATATGAAATCTATTTTACCAACATATGGAATATAAGCAGATAAAATGGCTAGTAATTAAAATGTATTGATATATTCTTTCAAATATTAACATTGCAGCTAATAAAATTCTATTTTTCTTTACTATATCCATAATTTTCAATAATAAATAACTTTGGAATCAACTGAATAATTTATCCTATTAATTAAAAAATATTCTGGAAAAAAATAAAAATGTCCAGTTTGTCTCCAGAGAATAAAAAATTCTAAAAGTGTCTTAGAATTCTATTATGATATTTAGAAAAGGACTTGCTTTAGATTTAGAAAAAGTTGTAATGGGATTCACAAATGTGTTTTTAATAACAGATGAAATACCAGATGTTGAATAAATAATATTTTATTAAAAATAATTTTAAATGTAAATCTATAATTAATAATTAGAAATATTTTATTTTTATGTTAAAGCAAGTGTGTGTGTGTGCATATATTATGTACCTATTTACAATGCAATCATTCATATTTTAAGTTATTCCAGTGAAATTGTAAAATACTAGAAAAGACTGTTTCATATGTCTGAACTTCCTCTTGACAGTCACATTAATTAGAGTTCTTGAAATCCCATGTTTTTGGACAACAACAGTCTTTATATGTGTGTATGTGGGTATATGTTTCTGTAGACATCCAGATAATTCTCTATAGAATTATTTGAATGGCACAAAGATAAAGATCACCTTTAAAATTCACATATTTTGCTTCATTTTATACATTTTATAATTAGTTTATATATGGTCAGTGCATTCATGGCATGTGATAGCCTAGAGAATTGATGATCAGCACTGATATAATGATACTATTATTTCTGACATAGAAATATGTATTACTGCAATTTTAATACTTGGATATATGAAAAGATAAAATATTGATGATTGCTTTTATAATATGCTCTAAATTTGGCCTTGACAAGGTGAAGATGATCCTAAGATTTATATTATGCCACTTTTAACTTCAACACAAAGGTTGACTAATGACTCTTGATGATTCCTGCTTGTGATGCCATATTATAATATATATGTTGCTTAGCATTTACTTCCAATCCTAATTTTTGCTCACACTCATTGATTGTGATGTTTTATTATGATCGTTTCTATCTGTAGACCATTTCTGTCTGTACCATTACAATTGGCACAAACAATGTGGGGCTTGAATAGCACCTCAATTCACTTCATTGTACATACAATTATAAATGGTAAGCCAACATGGGGCTTGACACTCCTTCACTATAAGGTAAGCCCAGGCCACCATTTTGGGAATGCAAACTGAAGGATAAATTGTTATTTTTGATTTATTATTTAGTATATTGCTGATATTATAAATTATGATATATATATAGATTGTACTGTCTAGTAGGTCCCTCTAAACTAAAATGGGATCATACATGAAACAAAAAAAAAATTAAATATTAGCTCACTATTTTACTCAAAAATTTATTAGCCATCACACACACACACACATATATATATATTATAACAATCAGGTTGTATTAGAAGTTTGAGTCTTTCTGTATCTGCCATACAGGGCACTACCAGGCTATTTGAACCTGGAAAATTTATATAGTAGGCAGATATGCACTATTAAAGATCCAATTTTTATTTTATTGACCATCAGCCCTTGCCACTAGCTCATGGAGTAGCATTGGTTTAAAACATATTTATTAAAATATATTTTTAATAAAGATTAAAAAATAAATAAACTAGATCACTGCCAGTATTAATAACACAAAAGATTTTATTCACGTATAAATAGGTGATAACACACAAACTTGAAAAATAATTACTATAAAAAAATTACGCTTTATGTTTAATTATTATTATTATTATTATTATCTTTTTTTAACTTTAATTTTTAATCTTAGAATGTTGAACCTAGATAGGCCACCTAGATGAAGCACTTAAAAGATTTTCAAAACATTTGACTCCAGGCTAAAAGTCTGCAGCCACACCAATGCTCACTTCCCGATATATATATCAGCAACCAATGCAATGTGAACATGTTAGCATAGAACTATGCTGACAGGAATGTGCAACTGACTGTAATATTATTTGAAAAACATGACCTTCATCCAGTACAGGAATGTACATCTGTCTGGCGAAGGAAACATGCATATAAAATAATAAAGAGAAATGCTATGTATGTATGGGAGAGTGGTCTATCTTGCTGACTTATAGTCCTTATCCATAGAACTGAAAGGGGTCAATGTCGTGGGAAGTACTCCACATCCATTTCAATGCCATAACTACCTCTTTGAGGTCATGCATTCAATTGGGCATGTTGCCCTGTGTGCTAGCACACATTACATTGATATAAACCTCCATATATACCTCCACCAGCATTGACACGACTACAAAAATAAATAGTCCAAAATCAAAACCCCTTTAAACTAGCATATACTTAAACGAGTCTAAGCAGCCATCTACCTCAACTTAAATTTAAGTCAAATTAATAATTTACTTTATTAAAAAAAATATTTAGTTTAGAGTATTTAACTTATTTTAAAATTACACATTGTATTCAACTTATTTTTATATCAAATAATAGATTTGACCTATTCTTTTTTAAATCTAATAATGCACAAATAATAATACGTGTTTGATTTTATCTTTAAATTCATTTGCAATTGCAAACACCTGCCCTATTACAAACAAACCTTATACTAAGCATAAATATAAAAAAAACATAATACATATTTTAAAAAGATTAGTTTAAATTTTAGATAAGACTTTAAAATTGCAAAGTTTATAAAAAATAAAGTTCAGATTTGATCAGGGAAAAAAGTCTATAGTTCATATATAAAGGAAAATAAAGTTTGAAGATTTTAAATTAAAGAGAGGTTATATTTCATTTTTTTATCATTTATAATTTATACTTTCCTTTCTCTGGGCGTTGAGTTTACACAAGGGCCATTTCTTGTGGATGATGATGGTTTATGAAGATTTACGATGATTTCTGAAGACGGTACCAGTGGTTCGATCCTGGGATCCGTGGAGATGAAAGCTGCCTTTGGCCAGCTGAACCAAAGGAAGTGCAATGAAACATATTACATTTTTGGTAACAGTGACAATAGCTTTTTAAATTTTTTCTACTTTTCAGCAATGACAAACGAATTCAAAATTCTAATTTTCTAATTAATTATTTCTTTTGATTTTTTCCTTTTATAGTTCTGAAGCATCTTATCTAGGAATGCATGGATTGATCAGACATATTAAGTAGATTTTACTCTATGGTCTGTGTATATATCTTGGACGGGAAAAGCAAGTTTTTTGTTTCTATTTCTTGACTCTTATTTATTTCATAATAATCTTTTTAATGGTCATTATGCCCTAAGGATCTGTTTGTAATTTTATTTTTAAGATTAAAAGGTTTTTTATTATATTTATTTAAGATTAGAATCTTTGTTTCGATTCTAAAAAAAAATTTAAACTTATTTTATTTCCATATTTAAATAAAACTTATTAATAATTCATTATTTGTGCATTTTGAATAGCTGAGCTTTTAATTCAGTATTAGATATTTACAAAAAAAAATTTTTAATGTAACATATATATATCCCATTACAATATATATATATGTACACATACATTCCACTAGAAATACTAATGACTAAATAATAATTGACACTTTCATATGTATAAATCTTTATATATGTGTGTAACTAATATTTATAATGATTAATCTGTTTAGTAGCAGTGATAATTACTTAATAAAATTTCATAAAGATAACTGTAAGAAAATCAAATAGATAACTATAGCAACAATGACCATGCCATTCAATTAAATGATATAGTGAGATCTTTTAAAAAGGCATATTCATTTACATAAACGTTCATTTTATTGCAAAAGAAGATTAATGTCCTAACAAACCTTTTATTCTTTGTAAGAAAAAGAATTATATATCTATGAAATTTTATGTAAAGAAACTCCACAGAATAGCTGCTTAAAAGAAAGGTGATGTCTATTTTCCAGACAAACAAAAATATTAATGGCTACTTAATACCAACTGAATCACTTTTACAACTGGCATTCAAAAATTGTTCTATTTCACTGAAACTGTTTAATGGTCATTTCTTTAATCTCCAATAAAATAGAAGCATATATCTATGATGGAATATTGTCACACAATATTAATAAATAAATTATGTAATAATGCTAGTATACAGAAAAACTAGAAGATTATTAATAAAGAAACCTTGATTTTTTCATTTTATTACCTTGGTTACCATATCTTGATATTGCTTATCAAATTATTTTGTGCTTATCAAGTGTATCTATTATGAATAACTTTTAGGCTTGCATGCATATTACTGTATTTAAAGATCATCAGATATTGCATGGATAAAGCATAGTTGTTTCCAGAAACAATTAGGACAACTAAATCACACAGATATTTTGAAACTAAAACTTAACCGTATTCAATACATACTGTAAATACATGTGCTTAATAATTATAGAAATGGATTATTATTATTATTATTATTATTATTATTATTATTATTATTGTTGTTGTTGTTGTTGTTATTATTATTATTATTATTATTATTATTATTATTATTATTATTATTAAAAGCTCTCCATATAAAACCTATGTAACTTATTAATGGATATTTTTAACAATATCTCTGGATAATTATGTTCTATTAATATTGGATATTTATAAAATATTTTAGACTATGTCCTTATAGATTGCTATGTCTTTCTTGGGATTTTATAATATTTATTTATAGTTATTTATATTAATTCATTTTTTTTAGAATGGATGATAAAATATGTAAGCATAACTAAGAGAAAACAATCACATTTATTCCAAACTAAATATGTATCAACTCAAGCACTTATGAGTAACTTATTTAAATTTCTTATACCTATTATATTATTAAATCATAATAAGTTAAAGTTCTCAATTAATAGCATTTTCTTAAGATTTAATATATATATATGGTTTCTCCTAATTATCAATATAAGTCTTGTCTCACATCACTACATTTTAAAAAGTCTTATATAAATTTTCATATAAAACTTATTATACCCTATTTTAAAACATCATGTTTAGAGACTATTCTTGAATAATATATAAACTATAGTTGTTATGAGATTATTCTATTGGCCTGTGATATTACTTGTTCAATTTATCAATAGAATCATTATAAGCAACATCTAAGTAATAAGTTGGTTAATATTCAGATCATTATCTCACATTTATATTACCTTTTAGAAGCTAGCAGTTCTCATTAACCAAGTTACTATAATATTGTATAAATACAAATTGGGATGATCAATCAAACATATAAAGTACTTTTATTATCAGATAAGTTAGCCAAATTTACTATAAAATTAAATTTAAGCTTAACAGAATCTCTATCTCTCTGGCATCCCACCATATTCACACCATTTATACCAGTACAATATATATATGAAAACATTAAAAAAATAATTAAAAAATAAATCTAATCACATAAAAATAATAACAGCTCGGAATACTGTAAATTATGTCAAGAAAAAGATTAAGGAATAAATGGATTGATGATAAGAAATAACCATGTATATATACAATGTTAAAAAAATGACAATATTACATTCATTCAATGAATGTGATTTGAAAAAACAAAAAAGAAATATTTATTAAATAATAACTGCTTAATCAGTGGCAAGTTCATCGCAATACAGTTGTGTTTTTTAGGTTGGATAAATTTACATTATTTACAAATTTTATGTGTTTACTTTAAATATATTGAGGTATCTGTAAAAAAATTCAAACTCTTCTAGATTTAAAATAAACAGATTAAAAAAATAAAACACTTTACTTATATTAGCAAAACAAGATTATCAAAGACATAAAAATTTCATATCTTTATCATGAGAACATCTGTTATATCTGTGCACGACATCAATTAAAATGTTAATATGCCAATTTCTTTTTTTAAATAATAATAATGAAATCCAATTAACTTCAAAGTATTTAAATATTTTAACTTGGTGATTAATAAATAAAATATAAATAGGATGGATTCTCTTTTAATTAAATGCGAGAAAAATCAATTATCTTAAATTAATAATTAATAATTAGCGAATAAAACAGATTGTTCAAATTCTAAAAAAGATAGTATTAGTAATGATTCATTAATAATATCAGAAATAAATTTCTTGTAGAAAATTAAATTATAGTTTCATTATCATGTCCCTATATTGGTGCCTTTTATTAATAATTTGATTTAGTAAATAATAAAAACAATAAAAGAAAAAATGAATATATAAATAATATTTTAACAAACGTAAGAAAAACGTATGTTAGATTCTGTATTATATTTCTTAATTTTACTATTTCACAAATTCAGTTTATTTAACTTTTATTTATATATGTATATGCATGTATGTGTGGGCTGCAAAAAAGAAGTTTACTGTTGACTGAAACAAGATCATTTGGTTCCTCTTTGAGTTCTAGCGAAATCAAACAATGCAAATTTTTAACCTCCATATGGTTTTGTTCTTGAAACTGAAATTACTATTTATTTGGTTATTCATAGAGTAAATAAACATAGATGGCTGCTCACTTCTTATGTATCAGCCAGCATGCTAAGTTTATTGGATTTTTAACTCTAAGTTTATGACCAATAAATACCCATATTGTTTCTTCTCAGCTGCCTGATTATTATGAATTGAAACATCTGTTGAGTTTATTTTGAAAGCAGACAGAATAGATGCATGCATAATCTTTATATATATAATTATGATGGACAAAATAAAATTGTCTTTTATTTTTAGAAGAATTAAGACAAAAATTTATTAAGGTAGAAAATGTTAGGAATTTCCCAATTGTGTATTGAGGCCACCATTCAAGATGCACTTTTATTAATAAAACTTCAGATTACTTTCAAATGAAGAAAGATTACAGAAATTAGAGAAGTAATGGGACATGGTTGGACTTCATTAAATTAAAATAAAGATTAAGAAACAGTTGACTTGAAAATGTGGATATGTAGGTTACTGCAAAAGCATAAATATTGAAAGGAAAAATGAATGGATTCTTTATAAATAAAAAGTGAAAAAAAAAACATTATGTAGATTTGATGATATAACAATCAGAGTTATGAAATTAGCTTTAATGGACAAGACCAAATATGGGTAATTCAGATTTATGCCCTATCGAGTTCTTATTGTTGTGAAAAAGTAGAAAATGCTTTTGATCACAATAATCTACATTTTAAAATTGTATTAGGAGACTTTGTGTTAAAACTGAAAAATAAGTGAAAGGTTAAATTGTTGGTAAATTTGGCTATATTGACAGAAATGGAAAAGGACAACAAACTTATTTGAATTTGCAAAAAAAAAAAAAAAAATTAAATAATTATCAGCTTCCAATTTAATTAACCAATACTCTACTATAATATGCCACAAACAAACAGCAATCCAATCAGTAAATTATCAACTAATACAAACCAATCATGAAGAAAAGAAGAAATAAAAAAAAATTCAAAAATGATCTATTAAAAAGAATTAAATAGTTAGAGTTCTGTAAAATGATATATAAAAGAATAAATAATGATATAAAAATATAATTATGAATTGGCATGGAAAGCTGTAGAAGAAAATAAAAGTTTCAGTAGTATAAAACAATATACTGATATTAGAAGAAATATTAATTCAGCAATAAAAAAGATCGAACTATTGCTAAAAAGAAGAATAACATCATAAAGTGTGCAAAAAACTTCTATGAAGAATTTTATAGTATTATGATCAAGAAAATAGTATAATTAGTATACTTATTACATTATTTGGATTGCTAAGCATATTAAAAGAAAACATGATATGAGCAACTGATTTTATTAAAAAGAGAAAGGTTTCAGGAAATGATGGAATATTGATATCTTAAAAGAAATAAGTGAAGAAATAAAAAAAATTACTGGCAAAACTATATTCCAAAGATGTAAATGATAAAGATGTTCCAAATGATTAAATGCATGCATAGTAATTTAATATTTAACAAAGATGACAAAGAATTCGAAGAGCCTAATCAGTCTTCTAGTTCTATATAAAATTTTACCAAGATAATTTACAATTTGTCTAAAACAAATTTTAGATTCAAATCACCCTAAAGAACATGCTGTATTAAAAAATATGTTTAGCATAATAGATCACATCAAATATTGAAAGAAGTTATAGAAAAGATCACTGAAGAGGAATTGTCTTTACACTTTAGATTTATACATTATGAAAAACTGTGTGATTCTATAAGTATTTCTACAGTGATTAAAGCATTAAAATATTAAATTATAAATCCAGGATTTTAACATATTCTGAAGAATATGTATTATAAGGCCACATCTGTGATTAGATTCATGGTAACATTAATAAGATTAATATTGACAAGGATGTATGACAGGGTGATTCCATAACTTCAAAACTTTTTATAGCAACTTTACAAGAAGTATTTTGAAAATTAAAATGGAAAGCAAAGAGATAAAAGTACATGGAGATTATTTAAGTCATCTAAATTTTGAAGATGATGTAATTGTTTTGAAAGATAAAACTCCAGCAGCTTTAGGAAATGTTACAAAAGTTATCAGTAAGATAAAAATAAGAATTAAAGATATATACTAAAAAGTTACAGATAAAATTAATCATAGAAATAATTATAAAATTAAAAATAAATATACCTAAATGTTTGAAAAGAGAGCTTATAATACCAAATTTTTATTTATGGATCTGAGATTTGAACACTTAACAGATCATTAATAGAGTTCAAGCAATTCAATAAAGAATAGAGATGTATATGATGGGAGTAACAAGAAGAAATAAAACAAAATACTTGGATAAGCAAATAATCACATATTATTAAAAGAATTAAGTTACTGAAATGGACCTGAGATGAACATATTACTTAAAGAAATGGTAAATAATGGACTGTTAAAGCCTTATTAGGAAACCAAAAGATTGTAGAACACCTAGAAAAAGATCATATGTGAGATGGATGAATGAAATAAGTGCTGGTATAATGTGGAAAAGAAAGATTATGGATTAAAGAATCTGGATTAAATTTGAAGAGAACATCCTATAAGAGATTAATAATAGTTATAGTGATGATGATAATGTCTACATGAGTATACATACCATATTTGTAACCTGAAATTCAAACATGGATAACAGCTTTTTCAGGTTGCTGAAGATTTCAAATCAATTACAAGTTTTTTTAATATATAATTGACTCATAGTCAATCTAGATAGCCATCCAAATATTAGGAAATATATAAAACAAGTAAAAAAACCCTGTTAAAATTATCAATAGTTGGTTATTTTGGTGAGTGAATAAATATAAAAATTATATGGCTAGATATTCGGGGTGACATATGTTTATCAATCACTAAGATGATAGGTTGATTAAGTAATACAGAAACTTAAGATTTTTGATCCATTATTCTGATAAATTGCATAAAACTCCAGGAAATTTTGCTGTATTGTCCAGTGCAAAATAAAACTTAAACAAAAATTTATACATTCATAACAAAATAATATATAAGTAGACAAAAATTAAAGCATTTAATCTTCTTAGAAAATAAGATCTCTAATTGTAAACTTATCTTCTATATATATATGTTTAAATTCATTACACGCTTGATTAATGCTTAGCAAACATTGTCCTTTTACATGTATCATCTTGATAACATCTTTTATGTGCACAACCCCTTTGCTAGATTATTTACAGTTTTATATAAGTTCAGTTTCTGCATTAATCTGAATATTTTAGCATATATTAATTTTATTAAGTCTGATGCATGTTTATAATCTGTACATTTTCTAGCGTGTAATTAATGAGAAAAAAAATTTATTCATAAGTAGTGTGTTTGCAATTACATTAAATAAAATATCTTTATTTATAATCAACTAATTATATATATATATATATATATGCATATCTGTATACACTACATTATAACTATTACAGACAGTCCCAGTTTTTATTTTTCTTTATTTCTGTATGCAGGAATCTAGAAAACTCATTGTTCTGCAATTAGCTATTTAACATTGTTAAGTGTAAGTTATTAAAACCAGGAATTACATATATATATATTAAAACATTATATCCACGAAAACAGAGATTATTTTACCAGTTGCTATGAAACCATCAGTTACTGCTAAATGTCATTTCTTCTGAATCTAAACAAGTTTTCTCAATTAATCTATAATAGCTATTATTGTTGAGATTTATTGAAATAAAAAGAGACCTCTTTCACTTCAAACCAAAGTTCTTATAAGGATTTAAATTCCGAAAACTATTTTTATAGATGTAACAATGCAGAAAAATGGCATCTTCCTTGACAGTCTGAAAATAGTAATTAATCTTCTCCAGAGATTCCTTTTACTTTAATAAAACCCAACAAAAAGATTATTATAAATTAATGGTGTAAAGTTGTTTAGCCTCAAAAGGACTGCCAATTAGTAATAATTAATAGTTTCTTAGCAACATCAAAAAGTAAAGTTATCTTTGTTTACATGAATATAATCTCTTAATTTCTATTTTTTATCAAACTAAAAAAATCCATAAAAGATATAAATTGAACATGTACAACTTTCATGAGAAGAATGATCATTATTTGCATAATATCAAAGAAGATGCTATTTTTCTGTGTTCTTACACCTATAAAAATAGCTTTCTGGGCTTAAATCTTTGGGTTGAAGTAAAAGAAGATTCCCTTTTTACTTTAATAAACTCCAACAAAAATGAGAAAGAAAAACTACTATATAAATCAATAAGTGAAACAAATAAATCTACATATAGAACATGCTATCACATTTTTCTGCTTATTTGATATTTTATGAAATGGTGTTTTAACTTCTTCAATAGAAAACTTTTCTTTATAAATTTTTCACTATCACATCTAATTGTAGCTCTCCAATGTATTCTATTCTTGTCTCATTTTCAATGGAAACAATTGCTGTTTTTAGAAATGCCCATAACATAGAAAGAGTTAATCTCTCCCATAAAAACCATGCTCAAGTTCATCATAAAATACCTTTTTATTAAGTCTTGCATTGTTCATTTGTTTTAAATATTCCATCCAACAAGAATGTGATTTTACTATATAGTGAATTACATAGTATTATGTCAAGCAAATAGAAAAAAACATACCGATTGATTTTATAATATTTTCATTGAAGCTTTAAAATTTTCCAGAGCATTCTTAAATTAACTATAGTTTTGCTTTTATGCATAAGATATTGTTTAGAATAGTTTCTCTATAAATAATGTTACTGAGTATTTTCTTGAACATTCATTTGCTTTAGATCCCAAACTTTTTTTAAAGTTCTGAAGTATGTTATCTGTTTCTGAGGACTTTCCTAGTTTATGACAATTAACAGCAAGTGTATCAACATCTATATGTTTTATTCAATTGGTGTTGGAACAATTTTGTAAAAGTGATAATTGAAACTTTACTCTTATGATAATTTTTTGCATTATACCCCTCTTGGAAACAAAAGACTTATATATATATAATGGACAAATGATTATTCCTGACAGGAACAAATTCTTTCAGATGTATTTCTACATTCACCAAACATTCACAAAAGGAACCAGGGCCTTATAACCATATCTTCTAAAATTTTGTTTCTCCATGATCTCTCTACATTTTTCTTTTTTGGCATCATCCAGTAACTTTACAAGTTTGTCAGCAATTTCTAAATCTTATATAGACAAAAGTGGTTATAAAAAATACTACTAGTTTTGTTTCAAGTTGGAATCCATGAATGATGGACTCTCCAACAGCCATTATTATGATTTTATTAAAGCTATCATAAGAAGAAAATGAAGATATTTTATTACTTTTCTGTTCAAGATATCCAAAATATTGAATCCAGTTAGCTTTCCATAAATTTCATCTCAGAATTGAATAACTTTCAATTAAAGGACTATAGATTCCATACATGATTAGGTTTGGTTTATATTGGCCATGAAAAAAATGATTTAATATTAGTAGCTAAAAATGGTAGACAATCAAAAACAAAACATAAATATTAAGAGTAAGTTCCTATTCCCATCTGTCTGAATGGAATGTTTCCTCTTGCTTAAGCATAATAAAGTGCATATTTGTCCTTTAATTTTAAAAGTTGATAATCTACTTGATCATTTATAGATTCTTAAAGACTACTATAATAATTGAAATCTTCTATAATACAGAAGATGTAGAAAAATTTTAGAAAAAGAGAGTAGGACCACCTACCAGAAGGTACATAAATATTGTATGCATAAAAATTATCTATCTGAATGCTTATTGCAATGCCATTTGAACTATCTTCAATAAAAGTTTTCTTTATAAGATATTTTAAAATGAAAATAAATTATACCATGTTTAAAATGCATTTTATCAATAATCAATGTAAATACAGGAATTTTAAAAATGACAGACTTTATTACAATAATGATGAGTCTCCTGAAGTATAATTACATCAACATTATACTGAAGAATTAATTTGTAAAGGATCTCCAGTTTTAATTTTCCTATACCTTTAATATTACATTAATTTTATTGTGTTTCATAGACACAGAAAAGATAGATCTGGCACTTGAACTGTTCCTTGGTTTGTTTCCCACTTTGTAGTCATTCTTTATTTTGAGAGACAAGTAACATCATCTCTGTAGTCATTGCATGGCTATTCCACTTATATAATAAGAGTTCCCATTATTTTTATTGCATATATTCATAATTTTCTATATTTTACAAGGACTTCAAAATTAAATCTGATTTCTATGTGAAGACATTTATTTCACATCCTCATGCCTTCAACTGCATATTGGCTGCTTTATTTTTATTCATTCTTCTTCTTCAGTCTTCATTAAAATTTTAAGCAATATTATTATTTAAATCCTTATTCTGTAATCAACAATCTCAAAATTAATTTGATTTTGTTTTTTATTATTAAGAAATCTTTCTATGAAACTGACATAATCAAAAATATCTTGATTGTTGTCTGAGATATAATTATTCTGCTAATCTGCATATTCCTTATGTCTTTGTTAGTTATAATTACATTTTATTTCTTACACTCATATGTTTCTGCTAAATCATTCAAGACCATAACATTAAAAGAAACTTATCAAGAATCCTCTTAATAACTTGTATTGCTTTTCAAAACTCATTTTTCTATTATTGTTCTTACATTTTTGTTTTTTGAATTTTTTTTTATTCCACTTCTCTAAAAATATTATTTTAATAGTGATATCTCCCCCCCCCCCCTTTGTTGCAATTATTGCAATACAGCAAAAGAAAAGGAAAGGCCAAACTGAATGATGACATAGCCAGATATTGTATATATAAATAAACAAACAAGAAAATGTTACAAAGTAAAATTTATTCCACATTTAAATATCAAATATACTTTCAGCAATTTTATACTATAATCAATAGCATTGTATACAGAAGACATGGTTTATAATCATATTTTATTCATTTGAATGGCATAGATGCTAATTAATTTTGCATCTTGCATAATTACTAATATATGAAATATTATTTTGCTTTTTGTATAAAATTCTGTTGCTATTATTTAGAAAGATTTCTCCAACTAGGCTTTGATTTAAGTTTTGTGTATGAATATGGAGCTTATGCAAACAATATGTATATAGCATTCGAGTTAAATGGAAACTGTTTTATCATTCTTTGCTATAATTATGGACGTCTTCAAGGTTTTGTCCCATCGGTGACCAATTTTACTTCAAGTAATGATGTGCTTGTACATAAAATCCATCTTTTAATCAATCCTATATAAGTTCTATTATGAATATATTTTAAAAACATTTATTAACATTTATAAATATAATAATCAAGATCATTAATCATTCTTTATTGAAGTAGAAAGTTACTGATTTTTTTTTTAATTTTTCAAATTAAAAATCTTCCGTATATCTTCTTATTATAAGCAAAGCGGCAGACAAAAAAACTTTCATTCATACTGTTCACTTCTTTTTATTCAAGAGCACAATATTATATTTTTGAAAAATATTTAATTATCAATTTTACACTGGAATGTTTTTTTAATATGCATTTTAACCAACGAGATCTCTTCAGTTAGAATAAGAAATCTAATTTCCTCAATAGACGTATAATAGCTCATACTATATGAGTTATATAAACTTATTTTACAAATAGCATATTTTAATAGCATCTATTTATGACAAAAATCTTCTAATAAACACAGGAATGATTAATCATTTTTATTAAGTTAGAAATTATTACATTTAACCTTAGATATAACTTTCATTTTTTTTTTGTTATGGATCAAATATTTAAAGTCTATATACAAGGTTTAAAAAAAATAATAATTTCTAAGCTAATAAAGAATGATTAATGATCACTTCTATATTTATTAAAAGTTTTCTTGTTATTTTTAGGCCCTTGTTAAAAGAGTTGAGATGCTTATACAATGAATTTATGGCATTCACATAAATATATAGTAAGCAGTATATAATTACAGAAGAAATTAGATGTCTTGACATAATTGAAGAAATCTGGTTAGTCGAAACCTTATTAGAAACCATTAATATATTTTTTCAAACTTTAGTCTTTGTGTTTAAAATACATAACTCAGAAATATAAGTGTGTGTGTATGTGTGTCTTGTATAATGAATGCATATAAAAGTAAATAGTTTGTTAAATAAAACTAGACGTTGTAACAAAATTATTGGAAAAAATTATAAACTGACAAAAATTTAAAACATAGTTGGATAACATAAGTTAAATAATAACATAACATAAGCAAAATAATTTTAACACATTTTATATTAATAAGTTAAAAAAATATTAGTTTCTAAACCCTCTCGGTATTAATTATAATTGTGAATATGCATTTTATCATACTTTTTCTGACAACAATCAGCTTTATTCGGATTTTCTACTGAATTATCTTTTAGAGGGTTTGAGGAAGCTTAAGTATGATTTGATAGCTATGATACAGATATCAATAAACATTGTTTAATTTGAATGTACCTAAAATTACTGTTATTTTATTTGGTCCTAGCATTGATCATAGTAGAATTGACAATATGGCTTTAGATATAAAGTTGGCACATATTGTTTAGAGTGTAAAAAATCTTGCCTGTCTTAGATTCCCATCTGAATTTTAAAATTAAAACACTAGCAGATTCATTCAGTGAACTTGTGCTAAATTGCAAAAGCTATACACTTTCAATTTTTTTTCCTATTTATTTGTTTTGTCTTTGTTTAATTATTGCAACTTTGTCTATGGTTGATACTTGAGCATTTCAGAAAGTTCAGAAGCATGTTTGAAATAACTGCTATGATTTACATAAGTTTTATTATATGACTCACTGTTTTAAATTATGTAATTGCCTCAATCTGGAACAGATGCGTAAAGTGCATTTGTGTTGTACAGTAAATAAAATTCATACAAAAATTAGTTCATTATACTTCAGCTCTAGATTAATAGAGAAGTCACCTTTTTAAATATAATATTTTCTAAATATAATGTAGATACGCCAACTTTTAAAAGTAGTATTTTAATTAAAAGTTTTACTTTTAATGAAGAAAGACTTTATAATAAACTTTTTCTCTATTTAGATACGAGAATAGTTTGGCTTTTTTTAAAAAAGGTTAAAGTTTATTATTGCACAAGTTGATTTGAAAATATATATATATAAAAGAGAAAAAATAATATTCTTTTTTATTAATATACTTTATTTTTTTTTGCTAATATTGTATTTTTATATTTTTTGTACATATTTCTTGTGAATCTTTTTGGCTTGATAAAAGATCAGTTATCTGCTGAACCACGCCATTTTTAAATTAAATTATGTATGTTTACTTTTTATTATTTGGTAATAAAACGATTATCTCTCTATTTATATATGTAGAAAAAATTATGAAATGGCAAAAAAAAAACAACTAAATTATACAGTAGAATTTAAACTGCCCATGGGTATAAATGATGACGAAAAAAATATGTATGATTAGTATAAAAATATGTATGAAATATAATTTGATTTATGAGAATTAAGTAGTTTCTTCTGAAAAATATATTTTCCATAAAAGATTAAAAACATAATCAAACAATTTATCTCTCATAAATTTATAAAAAATTTTAACACCAGGAATGACAACTAAATCTGTGATCAATGGACTTTAAATTCTATAGTCATCCATTCTAACACTAGAGTATTACAGACTTTACCCGTCTGCATCCATTCCTCCAAGGATGTTTGCCAATGCCAAAATCCACAAAGTTAATATTCCATTGTGATATTTTGGATTTTGGAGGGGTCCATTACTCCAACATAGCAAAATGGGTTAACCAACAGCTCATCCAAGCCTTAGGATTCGGTACATATACCATAAATTCATCATTTCAATTTGTAACAAAAATAAAGGACCTAGTTTTGAACCCTGACACCACCCTGGCTACTATTGATGTTTCAGAGTTATACAGCTCCATTTGCAGAGCTAAATCTATTCACATTATAAAAGAAGGCCTTATAAACCACAACCCAGCTCAGCCACTGATTGACTTTATTATAGACTTTTTATTATGGCTTGATAAAAATGTCATGGCCTTCTTTCATATCCAGTGGTTTCATATGAAGGATGGTTAGCCAATGGGACTACCTATGAGTGGTATCATCTCAAGTACAGTGTTAAATTATTTAAAAACAAGTAATCCCAAAGTATCAAGACTGTAACTTACTATCTATGTGGACTAGATATGTTAATGATCTCTTCATAGCGACCCCCACTCCGATTATTCTACAAATTAAAACTGAACTGCAAAATACCACAGGACTTAAGTTCAACATAGAGAATGAAAACAGCCATAAACAAGTTAAATACTTAGATATACACATTCAGCGACAGCACACACGTTTTAATTATAAGATGCTCATCAAACCCCTTGAAGTTAGAGGACACTCCCACTTCCTCTCCAATTCACAACTAACCACAAACTCTCTGGCTTAAATTCATTTTTATATAGAAATATGCACCTTTGTAAATTTGAGGCAGATAAAAAAGCTAATCTAGCATCATACAGGAACAACCTAATAAAAGTTGGTTTTAATCAGAATTGAATTGACAAGAAAATAAAACAATTTTGCTCTAAAATCAATAATCAGGCCCCTAACACAGACAAGCAATGACTTATACTCCCTTATCTGCCTAATGTGCATAACAGTTTTTACAATATATTCAATAATAAATATCATTTATGCTTCCACACACTTCCTAACTCCAACAAACTAATCAATAACATTACAGACAGCCTACCACTCTTGCTGACACCTCAGGTGGTCTATAATATTGCCTGCCCTGAAAAATATTGTAAATCATATTATAGTGAGACCAGGACCTCTCTGTCCACTAGGCTATCCTAACACACATACTCCTATAATAAAGCACTGGCAGATATTTCTTATAGTTCAGTTTTTGCACAGCACCATACATCAGCCGGTCACAATTGCCACCCTAGAGATCCAGTGGTGGTTTGCAGAGAAAAGAAAGATAAAAGAGGTTTTACTTTATCACTAGAGATGGTGATACCATAAATAGAAAAAATATCCAGGAAATGGAATATGTAACTATCGCATTTGCATAAATTTACATTGCTCCTAATCAATTTCTTATCTGTTTACAAAATGGCTATGAATATGAGGGCTCTGACCCTTGAAAGTGCTTAGCCACTTAAAATAATATATATATATATACATTTTTTATTTGTCTTCAGCTTTATGTGCTTGTGTATGTTAGCGCATTTTATATTTTGCACTTTAGAACAATTAGTCATGAAGTTTTAACTGTTTGCTCATATACTAAACTATGCAGGCTTTCAAAACATTGACATATCATTGTCAAGGATGTGAAAAATAATGTCAAGGATGTGAAAAATAATATGTATAATAATTTATATCATTGGCAGCTGGTGAGTTCAGTAAAAATACAAAATCACTTTTTTTAAAATCATAAGTCATAAAGTGACAGAATACTATTACCAGTGGCTCTGCCCAACATGTAAATTGGTATTCCATATTTATAACATTGCCCCAAACATAGTAATATGATTGAATAAACTTATATAAACAAGATTTTGTAGATTATTGCTAAGCAAACTTGTTAAGCATGATTTAATATTCATCTTTTGTTAAAGATCAGAGTAATATCAATATCAAAAAAAGCAAAAATGAAAATTTCTCTAAGATGACAAATAACATAGTATTCTAAAAATCAATAGCCAACTATGAATACAATTGATCAAGATGAAGAAAAATACTATATAAAAAGTAATAGTAATAAATTTTGAAAAAAAATCAATATAATAGATTAAACAGGCAAAACTCACTATACATATTGCCACTCACTGCAAGCTAAAATAATCAATGGATGCTAGAAGGCTTGTGCATAAAATCTTCATCTAATGCCTACTCATCCAATATCCCAGATTAGTTTCTGGTTTGAAGCCTTTGTCAGTAAGGAGCCTTGTATCTGAGAGTACTGCACCTAGATCTTAGGATCTAATGCAACCCTCCAGCAGCCACCTTTTATCTCCACTTAACCACAACATCATGACTCTTAAATTGAAAATATTTTCAATCCAAGCTCATCAGTTTATATAGCCATATAGGTCTGACCTCAGTTCAATATTCATATATTTTGGTGTCTTTGGTTCTTTAATAACCATAGCCACCACTATCCTATTAGGCAGGATTGGTTTTAAGCCAATAAACATTACACGATTACCATTTATAAGCAAGCATAAGAAATGGTGATCATGTAATGTTTATTGGCTTATAGTGAATTAACAGATGTTAAAAACTCATGTCAAAGATATCAATTTAATATAGCATGATTCTTTTAAGTTGGATTTAATATCTGCATCATCAGCATCTATTCACTCTAAAGACAATCGTGCAAGCATTAGAAATCAAAAGATACAGATAGCAATATCATATGCTTCTCATTGACTAATTCAGAAATTAGTCTGAAAATATGTATTGCATCATTATCTGGTGTCTACAAATCATTTATTTACCATAGATAGCCCCAAAAAGCCAAGTAGATTATTTCTACAATGCAAATATCAGTGTAATGATTAAAATACAGATACAGATTTTCAACCAAGTCAATAAGTTGTAGTAAAATTAATATACTGTGAATATATATATATAATGCAAACCACTTAGATAATATCAGTTTTGGTGTATATGAAATACTCATCTTCCTCCTGAAAATCACCATTATATTATTTATTAATTTATAAAGCAATCAATAATATTTACATGCACCTATTCAAATTTTATTCTTCTAGCAAAGTTAAAGATATTTAGTCTATCTTAATGATAATTATAACACACTTCATAATGTCTGGAGATGTTAATTTATTTTCCTAAACTATATTCAATTGTCTTAAAATTTATTCTTGCAATTATTAATGTAGCCTTCTCAAATCCACCTAAAACAAATTTTATGCATTTCTTTAACACATAATCACTGCATGTCATAAATCACATCTACTATTGTTAAATAAGATCAGATAAAAATTTTCTTACAGTCTGCTGTAACAGAATGTACAATAGAATTTTATGATTGAATATTACTAATTATTGTTGATAAATATAATAAAATATAAGAAAATCATAAAAATATTTTAAATTCAGCTAGAAAAATATAATACTAACAGCACAGTCAGTTGCTCAAGAAGTAATTTGACTTTAAAGCATTAAAATGTGCTGAGGAAAAGAAATGTATAATGTGGAATAGACAATTTATAGAATCCAAGATTTTAAGCATTTCACTTTTTTTTGTATTGTCAGTATCTATTAAAATTTTAATCATTATGACTTATAAACAGATTTGCATATTACTAATTGTTTATATATTTTGATTCTGATTTAAATAATTTAGAACCTAAAATCAAAATGATTTAGAATATCAAATTGCTTGAGAAGTTAAAACAAATTTCACTATTATTGAGCTTAATATAAATATTAAAGTACAATAATAATAAAAAAAGATATTATATATATATATATATGTGTGTGTGTGTTAGTATTCAAAGTTTTTTACTTCTTAATTAATTTATTATATGAATTAGCATAAATGCCTACCATTGTACATACAATAAACCTAAAATGGCAGTATTATTTTGACATGATCAAATTTGACATCATGGTAATATAAAACCATAAAGCTTTAAATTAATAATTGTGTGCTTTATTTTTTATAATATAAAACATAATTTTATTAAAATATATTTCAATTTTTTTAATAAAATTTTGGATCATATGCTAACAAATATTTAATAAAGTCTAACAATTCTGTTATTCAAATGCAATAAACTACATGGAATTATATCACAGTTTCTTATATTGAGAAACAATAAATAACATTAAATATAACTTAATGCAAAAATTTGTGTTTATAAAAATGTGCTTAGCAAAAATGCATTAAAGTTATATTTAATGTTCTTGACATTTCTTTGCGTAAGAAACCTGTGATATACAATTCCAGAGATTGCAGTTTAAATTTAATTATTTTCCTATGAACCTCATTTTTAAAAATATGTATGAAAAATCTTCAATATTTATACCATTTTTTTTTACAATAAATTGTTAAATATTTCTTATTCTGGTGTTTTATTTGTAAGCATCCTTAGAATGAAGTCATTATTCAAAAAATAGTAAGTATAGAAAATCTTTTGGCTTTTAATTTCATAAGAACTATGAGAAAGCTAATATTATTTCATAAGTTAGCTGCTCCAAGGTAATATATTTTTATATCATACAACAACATCAAATATGATCACACATTTGATCAACTCATATATTATAAATTTAAATATTAAATAAGTAGGGATGATTTGAAGATCACCTTCTTTCTCTTCTAAAACTTGTGTTCAAATGCACCAAATTATATTAAAATATTAACAAATAAATAACATTTAAATGATATTGGGTTTTTTTTTTTCAAGTATTTGTCAATTATAAAAAAGTATCAATCTTTGCATTTTTTTATTATTATTAATTGCATATACAATTTAAATATAATTTCTGTTATCTATATGTTGTTTCTCAAAAATGAGCATCTGTTTGATTTCTGCTTGCGTTGAGAAAGTGTTATAAGAAGCGAAAGTGTATTGGAATATAATCAAAAATAAATTTTTAATAAAGTATCCTAAATATATTATTGGGTGCTGATCTCTCAATACTAACAGAATCCACAAATCTGATAATTTCATAGTATAAAATTTAACTATGAATAAGTAATAAGCAATGAGATTATAGCCTTGACTATCATGTTGGAAATTAATCAATAGCTTGATACTATTTACTATCCCAATAATCAATTATGTCTCATCTTTTTGCTCTTTCACTCATTTTCTCATGTCTTTCACTGTCTTGAGACATTTAAGTTGGTATAAGAACTAATTCTTAAGAATCATTTTTGCCATTAATTATTTTCTTGTAATAGCTATGATAATAAGATTGTATGTCTCTGCAAACACATTTGCATCTTTTAATTACACACATAGCAAATCCTGTAGCATAATATACATTAAATCTTTGAAATTTAATAAAGAAAGGAGTTTCATTGGTCAAATGATTGTATGCTTAAGAAATCTTTTATAGGAATCCTCTGGCTGACAAAAAATGTGAAAAGACTTTTTTTAGTTTTAAAAATTGTGTGATTAACTACATTTGATTAAATCATTACAACTGGCTGATTAATCATTTAAGCCCTAAAAAAACTTTTAATATCAGTAACATAATAATGGTCAAACATAGGTAAAAATAATCAAAAAATAAGCATTTTAATGTTTTTTTAAATATAGGTATATAGAATGTGTGACTTTGTCTTGATGTAAATATATTCAGAATCTGATCATAAGACATGATTTTTAACAAAGAAATAATTGCTGTCAATAAAGTTCATCTTTCAGGAAAAACATGTTTAATTGAACAGTAGATAATTCATTGAGTAAAAAAAAAACCATCATAGTATTATATTTTCTCTAAACTTTAACATGATATATTCTACTCTTTGAAAATGAAAGTCAAATAATATTAAAAATTAATATACCCATTTCACCAGCACTTGTGTCTAATTTTAGAATCAGAAAGATAAAAAAGTCTTATATTCCTTATTGATTACAATTATTGGATGAATAAAAGAAAATATCTTCATGAAAACTTGATAACCAAAAGTAAACTATAACCCAGAGTTATTGAAAACAATGATAATCTATAAATTCAAATGAGCTACTGATATTGAATTTTTTATAGCACATAAATTGACTATTATGAAAGCTTTGTTTAGGAAAATAAAACCACTATAAAAAATGCATCCATATTTACAATAATGGCAAAATCCCCCCCCCCCCCCCAACTCTTAAATGAATATTCTATATTACATCAGAAATATTCACAATAAAATATTGACATTCTTGGAATGGAATGTATCTATATAATAACTGGACAGTGAATTTCAGTAATTTATTTAGATTGTTTTTAATTTTTTTACACTTTATTGACTTAATGCTCTTGAATCCTGAATCCTATTCTCTTAAACATAGAACAAGGTCTGATTTTATGTAGCTAAAATATTAATGTTTTTTTGTTTTTTTTTGCATTATGAACAATAATAACACACTCTTGTAATATTGTTTGAAATAAAGTGTGTTTTATGAGCATAAATACTAAATTCTTAATATAAACATAAAATATATTCATTAATTAATTTTCATTGATAATAAATATTATAAAATGGGACCTTCAAATCTATTCAAATAACTTTATCAATACTAAATAATATGTGGTAAACTGAAAATATTTTATCATCACCAACAACAAACACTTATAAATGAGTATGGCCAAAATATTTTATAAACATATATGTTAGATGTCTGTTGAGATGATTCTCTGAAAAGTTTTTTTTCTCCTCAAAATTTTTCTATAATAGATTTACACTATTATTGAGAAAAGGAATTGAAAAGATTGATCTTCTAATTAAAATGTCAACTAGTACAGAGTTCATTGATTGCAATTAGCCAGTCTTTCTAGTAAGAACTTTTAACTGAAAATAAATAATATATTTTTAGATTTTTCTGGTCAAAAAAGTCACATTCAATTGATCTACTTTGATAAAAGTATTCCTGATAATATGAGCTTTTTTTACACATATACATACATCATCTGAATGATATAAGATAATGAGAATGAGAATCCTATGATACACTGCATTGTTTAAAAGTTTAACTTATATAGAATACAAAAAAGCTGCCACAGAAAAAAGATACTGCTTTTAATTATAATCCCACCTTAAATAATTTCAATTAAAGTATTTTGAATTATCATAATATACTTGGCAATCACTTAACATAATGATAGTTTAAAAATAAAAAAAGATATCAAAAGCCTTTTTGAATGATTTTCAATAAATTTTTACATAATTTGCTCATAATAAAATATTAAATGGTTATTTATTTTCACATGATCACCATCTCTATTGATTACTCTGTTTGGCACAGGGTGGCAGTACTGTATGGAGAGTTTTGCCTTTGTTAATTATTTGAAAGGAGATGCAATAACATTCACATATTAGATCTAGGAACTTTGGCTCCCAAGACCATTGCTCAACCACTTCATTAAATCATATAGGGCAAAAACAAACATTAATAATAACTAAAATTATTAACCATGCATAAATTTAAATTTAAAGAAATTGCACATTTTAAATATTTTTTATTCTCTTTTAAGGGTCATAGCATCGGCCGGGATGCGAACCCGCAACCCGGGCAACTGCCTGCAAGTGCAAGGCAGTCATGCTGACCTCTCGACCACCAATAGAATGTTAATTTTTTAAAAAATGTTGCTGAAAATTTTGATAACAATGGAGTGAACATTAATTAACAATAAATTTTTACTTATTATGATATCTTGATAGAAACATTAATCATATAAAAAAGGATATTCTTGTATAAAGGAATTTATTCTTATGTATTTGTTGCTTTTTTACATATTTTTGCAGTTGCAAATAGTGAAACTGACTTAAAGTAAACAACATCAGGCAAATGCCACTTTAGCAATCCTCCAAACAAAACAGTGAAAAAAGCATTACCAAAATTTCAAATTGTCAGAAAGTGAGTGAGTACTTTAATAATTTTATATCTTGGTTTTATTCTTTAGCTAAAATTAGCTGGATACAAACTAATGTCAAATATATGGTGGGGGGAGGAGTAAACAATTTTTGTTTTTGAATCCCAGATTATAAGCATAGCAGATGTACAAATACTTTTATAATTACTCATAACAAAATAAAATATATACTCTTGATCATTATATTAACTCCAGTGTTCGACCTGCATTTATAGTAAGATATTATTTAGCATATGCCCTGCATTATTTGATTAATAATAATCAGAACAGATTTCAAGATAAAGTTCTAGAATCAATCCTCAATTGAAGATAAAGTAAAAAAGCCATACATCAATTGAATAAAACTAATGAAACCTGTCAAATTGTGCTTCATCTCAACATATCTTCCTAACAAACTAAACCATACATTAATGTTACTTAGTGTGTAGCCCTATTCTAAAGGGTGATCAAGATCACAGACTTATATATATAAAAAAATCTGGAGATAATTATATGTAAAAAATACATTACTGACTGCTATTTTAAAGTTTATACCCAACAGACTATGAAAAACTTCTTTCTGTCTATAAACAGTTGAACAAAATAGAATTGTCAACTGTCATAATGAGCATTATACTTTTGATATGTTATTGCATAGAAATAGAAATCTACACCTGAATATTTTTATTTTGACATTACACTAAGAGGAAGATAAAAGGATCTAATAAAAAACTAACAACAGTTTCAAATTTTTCTGGGAAAAATGGTAAAATATTGTTGGACTTCAGCTGGAGTACTATTATCCAGAACTTTTAAACTACTACTATTTCAAAACCAACAGTTCCAAGGGTGATAGATGTACTTACTATATTCTTGTAAGTACACAAACCTGATGCATTTAAATCTAGACTTAAGTGATACATTTTATTATATATGTATATAATGCTAAAACTTTAAAAAAAGTGATGTCAAGATTCACACAGTTTCTATTGATTCATATTTCATATTATGTGAATATACCTTGTAATATACTTTTATTTGTTATAAAATCTTTTTGACTTGCATCATAGTTAATGGTAAACATGCACAAAAAAATAAAATCTGACTTACATAAAATAAATTTTATAGAAAAACTTAAGGGATGAATCATTCATTTAAAAAGAGAACTGCTTTGTAATAAAAGAGGAAAAGGTGATAACATATGTAAAAAAATACTAATAATGATTAATAAATACTTTGAAATGATTCAGTGTGGATTAAATAAGCAGCAAGCATATATTAGAAAAATAATGAAGTTTGTTTTTGATTTCCAATTTATGCCAGATATTTAAAAAAAAGATTGGGGATGATTTGGAGTGAGGTATCATTAGCTATTGCTTATAATCATCCTGACAACATAAGTTTAAGCAATTTAATGTTCAGTTGCAGTAGAATTTTAAGCTTTTAAAAGTTATTGCTACTTTTAAATATAATATCAATATTATTTTATGATTTTACAAATATAAAATGCCAATGATTTATTCACTTTTGTTTTAAATTATGATACTGAGATTAATCAAATTTTAATTACTGTAAAAAAAACTTTAATAAATTTAGGTTATCACAATTTATAATAGCAAATACACAATGCTTTAATATGTTATCTTTTATATGTATATCAATTTATCAATCTTATAGAAAATTTTTGATTCAAACCAACAAAAAAAAAATCGGATTTAAAAAGTGGTTAAAGTGCAATAAATCACTTACAAGTATTAGAGAAGTTGTAGAATAGAAAAATAAGAATTGTCATTATGCTTTGGATTTATAGATTATCTGATTCAGGATATTGTCAAATTCTGAAAAATATCAAAATGAAATAACAGTGATTATATGTTATGGTGACTTAAAAAGATTAATTTTGATAAGGATTTTTGACAAGATGATTTTCTTTTCAAAACGTTTTGCAGAAATTTTATAGGAACTATTTTAAAAATTAAAATGGGAAGCTAGAAAAATAATACAAAAGATTATTTAAGTTATTTAGATTTTGCAGATGATGTATATAGATTTTGCAAATAATGCCCCAGAACGTCAGAAAGAGTCAGGAGCTATGAGATGAAAGTAAGAAAGAAAGATTAAAGATAAATGTTAAAAAGACTAAAATAATATTCAATGAAGGAAAAAATAAAATTTTAATAATAATGAGATGGAAACAAAATGGATGAAATTAATCATAGAATCCAATTTGAAATTGAGTGCTTTTAATAACATTAAAAAATAATTTACTTAAGTGTTTGAAAAGATGCATTTTAATAAATGAGTTTTACTAGTATTTATTATGGAATTAAAACATAAATACTTAACAAAATAGTAATACAAATATTTCAGACTACACACAAAAGTATGCAGAGATATATTTTGGGTAATAAATGGAAATTAAAAGCAAAATACGTAAGTGAAAAACAAATAGGCATGACTGACCTCAATAAAAAAATTAAGAAACTGAAATAGAGTTTGGCTAGATATATCATCAGAAAAGATGACAATAAATGGAAATCTGATATCTTAAATGGAATGTCAAAAAATTACAAAATATCTAAAGAGAGACCATTGTGAGATTGATGAATTAGAAAAGAATGTGAGTTGGAATGACATGAAGAAGCAAAGTTATAAAACAGAAAACTGGATTAAACTTGAGATAATAGTTGAAAATGATAAAAAATTGATGATTTCAATAGAATTGTATTCTATACTCTATAAATTTTTTAGCTTTGTAAATTTCATACTAGATGTGTTAAATCATATGCCTGGATATTTGTTAATATAAGATAAAATACAGTAAGCAAATGATATTGCTTGATCATCATCAATGGTAAATTGCCATTTCATAACACTTAATACATTTTTACTTCATTTAAAAATGCATTGCTATATCCATATTGAGATAAGACTCATCCATAAAATACTCCAGTAGTCCAGACTGTAAATTAATATATTTTATATCTAATTTATTTTTTTGTATTTAAAATAAACTTCTTTTGCAACATATTGTATTATGCTTGACTAACTTTTCATTCCAAATACTAATCAAAATGTTCTTTATAGTCTAATGTAGTGTAAAATAGCAGACTCAAGAGACAGAAATTTATGAATTGATTTCCAGATGAAGAAAGTAAAAAAAAAATCACTAAGATTAGCTAAATTACTTCCTGAGCAAAAATAATAGAATTATTTACTAATAGAATCAATTCACTGGTAGTACTGTTATTGTCCATAATTAAGGGGAAGACAGGACTATTTTTTAATATTTTATTAAAACAATGATCAAACTTTTATACCATTTTTTTTAAATTCCAATATCAAAAAATCATGTTCTGCTTGTCAAAGAATATATATTTTCTCAAGACTGTTTTTTTCACTGCTTATAACTTCAACTATTCTTTGAGTTGGTCATATAATTTGTTCTACCTATTGATTAGCTTCTATATTTAGACTTCAATGCAATTTAAATTATGTTATTATAATATTGATTAAATCCTTTTCCATCAATAAATTAATGCAATAATAAATTAATACAAGATACTGGAATATTATAAAAAGAAACTCAGAATCGTTGATTTCACAATTATTATATGAATAATGAGATGAATTTGCAAAAATGGGTAAAAAAACATACAAATTAGGAAATACTGAAAGTCATTTCTTTATATAGTTAGTGTTTCTCTTGCAAATGGTATATTTAAAAAACTTAAGTGATTGAAAAAAAAGTTTGCTGTTATATGCAAGGAGATACTTTGATTCCTCATTCAGACCTTAAATGAAACAAGTAAGGTAAATATCAAACATTAACTCCATATATTCTTGTTCATTGCAGTTGTTATTACTATACCCAATAAACAACCATGGATAGGATGCTCATCAATATGCATTAGCCAGTGTGGTGAGTTTATTGTTTTTTACCTCTGAGTTGAAAATCAAGAAATACTGTGTTCTTTCTTCTTAATTCCTTGATAATTCTTAACTGAAATATTACTTGAGTTTCTTGAAGAAGAAGAATGTGATTATCTATTCTTTCACATTTGAAATATTTAAAATAAACAAAAAAACAATTTGTGGTCCTTATTTCCAGCAGCCTGTAAAGATTCTAGAAAATATATTGCTTGATGAGCAAAGGAGGAAGAATGTTTAGCATTCCCGGATTGTGAACCCAGGCTTCCATTTGATGACAATTTTTTTATTTAGTGCTTACATTGCATGAATTGAAAAAAAATTATCTAATATTAAATGAGACATTATCAGACTTAAAAGTGAAGAGGCAATTGATTTAAAACGTAATTATGTAATTTACTACAAAGGCACAAATGTTGGAATCACAAGTGATGTGGATTCATTGTAAATAACATTTCTTTCTTATAAACTTTAATGCAACAAATTTTCTTAAAAACTTCTTTATTCTCCTTACAGTTTTGACTGTCCACCAGTCTTCATCAGAGCTCTATCTTCTTCTCTGCTTTAAATAAAAAATGGGAGAATAACATTGTAGGAATTTATGGAATGTCAGACAAATTGGCAAGATTAGCTATTGAAATTAGTGGAGGATATCAAATGCAGATAATTCAGATTTATGTCCAACAAGTTCTCATTGTGAAGAAGTAGATTTTTATATGTACATACAACATGCTTTTGACCAGACCAAACAATATTTTTAAATTGTCATGAAAGACTTTAATACTAAAATTGCTAAATAATTGAAAGAAAAAGTGGTGTGAGTAAATTTGATTATGGTGATAGAAATGAAAAGTCACAACTTTATAAAATTCACAGAAAAAAAAACCCAGTGTGTTATGAATTTTTTTTTTTTTAGAAAAAGGATAAAATAAAATGGAAGACTCCAAATAAAAGACAGCAGAATTGGATTATATTTTGATTTTTTAAAAAAATATATATATTTTAAGATTGTAATGTTCTTACAAGAGTCAACACGCAGTAAATAATTATCAATTAGTGAGATGTAAAAAGTGTTAATGCAAAACTAACAGTTGAAAATCCTAATCTTCAAAAACAATCTAATGAATTTAAATTCGAACTTAAAAATCATTTTAAGATAATACCAGATTTTAAAAATAGTTTACATTTGACTGAAATCTATAAGAAGATAATTGATACTCTATTAAATACTACAAGCAAGATAGCTGGTATAAAAAAGCAGCAATTTATCAGTAAAGAAGGAATATAATTTTTTTAATGATCTGTTAAGAAAAATTGAATATCACGAGTTTTGTAAAATGATATGAAAAGAATAATGATAAAAAATATATAATTGTCAAGTGGCAAAAAAAAAAAGCTACTGAAAAAATAAGTCTCAAAAGTATAAACAATATATTGTATTGGTAATGAATGAAAAGTTATTTCTGCAATATGAAAAGAGATAAAACTATTACTAAAAAAAAGAGATGGAATCATGAAATGTATAGATGAGTTCTATAAAGAATTATATAACAATAACAAATAAAAAATTGTATCTCTACAATTATTACCTCTTCTGATTTGTTCTAGCATTTTAAATGAAGAAATGAGATATGCAATTAAATCTATGAAGACAAAAACTTCAGATAATGATGAAGTTATAGTCAATATCTGAAAAGAAGCAGGTGAAAAAAGAAAGGTTTTAAAGTTATATACCAATATCTAAATGATAATGATGTATCAGATAATTAGAAAAATGCAGTAGTAATATGGATATTTAAAAAATATGATAAGGAAGATATTAAAAATGACAGACCTATTAATCTTTTATTAGTTTTATGCAAATTGTTTATCAAGATAATTACAACTCTTCCATAGAAAAATTTGGATTTTAGCTAATCATAAAAATCCCATAACAAGTTGGCCTTAAAAGTGGATTTAGAATAGTGTATCACATCCAAGTATTGAGAGAAGTTATAGAAAGGATCAATAAATATGAGTTATATTATGCTTTAAATGTGTACTTTATAAAAAAGCATTTCATTCTGTAGAAATTTTTACTGTGATTAAAATATTGGATCCTCAAGATATAAACCCAGGTTATTTCATATTTTTACTTATCAAACTGCAACAGTAACAATTAGATTATATGGTAATACTAAGATGGTTAATATAGTGAAAGGTGTATTATAAAGTGATTCTATATCACAAATCATTTTACTGCAATTTTACAAGAAGTATTTGGTGGATTAAAATGAGAAGCTAAGGAAATAAAAATAAATGGAAATTATTTAACTCATCTAGATTTTTCAGACAATGTGGTTGTTTTTGGAATAATACTTCAGAGCTTCAGCAAATGATATGCAAGTTATCAGATGAAAGTAATATAGCAGAATTAAAGATGAATGCTAAAAAAATTAAAGTACTGTTCAATGGACTTTCTCTATTACACTGTTATTATAAATTAGAAGAAGTTAACAATTATAGATTCTTTGGTCAGATTAATAACACAGATTGAAATATAATGGACAAAATTAATCATAGAATTAAACTTGGGTAAAGTGCTTTTGTTAAAAATAATTTACTATTTAAGGAAATATGCTAACGTATTTGAAAAAGAAATATTTTAATAGATGTATTTTATCAATTCTTATTTATGGATTTGGGCCTTGGTTACTGAACAATATAGAGACTTAAGACCACTGAATAAGGTATGAGAGATGTATGTTAAAAATAACAATGAGAGATCAAAAATAAAATATATGGGTAAGAAAACAAACAGATATTACTGACATCAATGAAAGAATTAAGAGACTGAAATGAAAAAGGGCCGAACATATTTCTAAAAAAAATAATAATAGATTGATAGTTGAAATCTTAAGTTGGATCCCAAGAGATTGTAAAAGACCTAGAAAGAGTTAAAATGCGAGGTGGATGAATCAAAAAAGGGAATTTATTGTGTAATGTTTCAAAGAGAAGCTAATGATTAGAAATAGAGAGACTTTTATGCTGCAGTGAATTGATAACGGTTGAAAATGAATCTTATAACAAGAAAAAAAGTTATTATAATATGTTTTTAAAATTTTGCACTACATTTTTTAAAATAATTTACTATTTCTGTGTCCTTTTCTAAAAAAAAAAAAATGTAATAAGTAAATTTTAATTCTTATTAAAAAATGTATAAACTGCAATAATTCAAAAAATTTGTTAATCAACCCTAATTTCTAAAGTGATTTCTTGAATATATATTTATGAAGTGTCAAATAATGTGATGATGTTTGTAATTGGAAATCTAAAGATAGCTTGATCGTGAAAAAAGCTTCTAGAATCATTAAATTGTGTTAATATCTACAACAAGGCTAGCAGTTTCAAGCTTTTTTGGGGTGAAGCATTGTTTTGCTTACGTATTAAATTAATCTTTTATAATTTTATACATTGATATGCATTGAAAACTATTATATGGTTAAGTGATCGGGAATCATATGGAGTTCAAATACCAAAGAACTTGCAACTGCTTTCACTGCAAAAGATTGCACATAAAAATATCTTAATATATAATTTTAGCAATAATTACAAATAATATATATATGTGTGTGTGTCTATAAAATGGATACAATTTTTTGATTGCAATAATGATTATTAATTCTAGATTTGGCTTTTTCATAACTTAAACCTTTTCATTATTATTTGTAAATCCGTTTTATCTGCCTATCATATAATTTCACTCAATGAATATATTTTATGAGTTAATTTTCACTTTTTAAAAAATAAAATAAAACTATAAAATTCCATTATTTTAAAACTCTCATATAATTTGTAATTTACATCCATTTTATTCAAAATAAATAAATATTGAGTAAAATGTATTTTAAATTCAAAAACAGATGAGTCTAAAATGATTTTCTTCAAAGATAATCAAACTCAAAATAGCAGATAACTAGAAATGCATAAAAGCTTAAAACCTCTCAAACTTATAGTAAAATAGAAATGATAGAAATTTAAGAAGAAAAAAAACATTAACCTTATGTTTCAATATTAGACCTTAGATTAGCTTAGAAAAATTGAATTAACTCTAAAAAAGAATCAGATTTGAAAAAATATCTTTTCTGAAACAGATGCTGCACAAATCAATTAAAAGCATTTTTAAGGGAAAGGGAAGGGGTAGATTTAAATAAAGAAAACTATAAAAACGTTTACCATTTACAAAATAATAAGCTATTTTTTTTAATAAGTATATAATGGTTTTGAAGTAACAAATAATTCAAGCCAAGCAGTAAAGAAATGTAATTGAAATAGATCTAAATACAAATGTAGTTAGTGGGTGGGGGGAGGGGTGTCTACATTTTTATTTAGTTCTATGAATGCACAAGATTTAAATTTAGTTGTTTTATTCTAGGTAAAAATATGTTATCAGATATTTTTTTTTTTTTTCTGTAAATAAACTCAAGAAAGATGTCAACATTTTACAAAAATTACAATATATTTTATTAATGGTATTAAATGAGTAACATGACAATATATCATATTATGTCATACTTAAAGAAGATAATGAAATGAAATAAAAAACCTACTCTATAGACATTTAGGAAATAAAGAAACTCACTGATCACAAATATTTGTACTTAATATTTATAAACAATTTTATTTTTAACAACCACATAATATATTCAACAAACAAAACATTCAAAATCACAGATAGAATGATAACATCTTTCTAATTTCCATTTAAATAAATTGATATTTAATAATTAATAATATCAATTCGACATCATGAACCAGTTATAGAGAATTCATGTAACCAAACAATTATGAAAAACTGTAGAGAGTTTCTGATAAATATTGCAAATATAAACACACATCTTCTCACTGTAATAAACTGCACAATATGTGACTTATCTGATATTGGGTTTCTTGCATAAACTGATAATGGGCAAAATGATTTTTGATAATTCAGAGACAAATGTATAAAATACCAACTTTTCATAGTATATTCATAAATTATTTTATTCCAATAATCAAACAGTAAACTGAATATAACAGTATGTGTAGTGATATTGATTTGGATTTTATATCTGGCTAAAATTAAGTTAAGTTTTACATAAGTGATTATATTTTAGAAACATTTTTGATTGTCTAAATATTGCAAATATTTTTGGATTTGCAAGCTATTGTTTATATTAAAGTGAATTATTATTATGGTTGAGTGGCATAATCTGGAGTTCAAAAACTATGGAACATGGCTCAATTCTATCAGTTCCAATAACTTCCTATGAACTTTGAGTAAAAAACCATTTACCCTCATCTGTATCTTTCTGTTCAATCCCATAAAGCTCTCTAACAAAAATTGTATTCTTCATTCTCTACACCAGTTTTTTTGCATAAAATGATAAGAAGAGAATTGCCATGAATATACATACCCAGTATAAATGTAACTATTTCCTGAATTGCATATTCAGATTATGTTGCAGTATTTTTAACCTAAAAAAAAACAGATACCAGAATTATTAAAATTCTAGTGAATTTCTCAAAAAGTTTATGCTAGAATTAAGCATGGACAAATTTTGTGAATATCAATATAAACAGCACAATTTCATATGCAACACTTAAAGGAAAGCCAGCCTCTTTGTAGGATTCCTGTTTTATCTGAGGAACACAGAAATGCATTTATAAATACAAGGAAAACTACAAAATAAAATGGAAAATATAATCAATTCATTTTTCAAATCTTACATATCCCTTTATTCAAAATTGCCATTCAGTTTATTAATAATTCCTCAAACTACTTATTATTCCCCAATAGTAATATTTACTAAAGCTTTTATTAATAAAATATATTCTATATATTACCATGATGCAAGAAAACTGTCACAATTTCACTAAAAATGTATATGAGCCTCATTTGTACAAAATGGTTTAGCGCTACATTATATAAATATTTTAAAGATTCAAAAGATGTTAAATCTTATATTTCATATATAAGTGTTTTTAGCATCACTTCAACAAATAAAACATAGCCAGTACCTGGTTACTGAAAACCCTACTTATCTTACTCCTCAATATCCCCCAATCTTTCTTACCATCCTCCAAAAAAATAAATTCAGTTATTGGAAAATATATCACTAATCTACCATCCATCTATGATAAATGATAAAAGAATAATTCTAAAGATGAATAACAGACAATCCAGACATTCAAATTTTGATTATTAGAACACAAATTTTATAATTTTCTTATAAGACTAAAATTAGAGCATTTATAAAAGTCACAGAAACCACTACATAAATACAGAAGACATATACTGATTATATCTAAGAGTTTGAAACTCAATCACATTTCTTACTCAATTGCCCTATTTTTAACAATATCAGCTTGGCTATTCCTATAATATATATAAAATTATTATAACATTAAAATTCCTCTTCAAACTTTTATTAAAGATAGATTTCCACAAATTTAGGTCATTAGTCTTACATTAATTTCTATGTGGTTACCAGCTATTTTTTTATGTACAATATCCACTCATCAAGGATACCTAAACACATTTTGGAACAAAATGGGAATTACTTCATATAAGATGAGAAAACTACAACTCTAAATATGTATGCAGACATCTGATCTATAATGTGATAGTGCCTAGGCTTATATCATGACACAAATATCTAATGGTAAAGGTAATAAAAAATGTAAAAACTTTAGATAAAATATGAAAAACTGTTTAACCATTATTATGTAACCCATATGAATACTCTCTTCTTTTTCATAATAATTGTTATAATGGATTGATTTCATGTATTTACATTCATAAACCAATCTAGCCTTGAACATTATTTATTACCTTTATTATCTAAGTAATACATAGTTTCAGTTTAGTTTAAAAATTAAAATTGACTATTTCTTAATCTGTTTCCACAAAAGGTTTTGCTTACCTATTTAATGAGGTTTACAATCTTTTTCAGTCAAATGTCAATCTTTAGTGTCTATTCAAACATCTTAGATCCTATGTAAAGATGGACATCTACTTTTATCACAATAAAGAAGGATGCCTTAATAAATAAACAGATTGAGATTCTTGGTATTCTTATCCAGTTTTATTCATTCTTCATTAGGAAAGTATTCTGTTTTTTAAAAAGTTTTACATTATTTCTTTTTTATATATAATATCCACATATTCAATTTTAAAAGTTATGCATTAATTTTTTCATTAATTTTAATAATATGCACTTTATGCCCTTAAATAGATGTATTAACATCATTTAAAATCAAAAATATATCTTCCAAATAGGTCTTCAATTGAAACCACATTTTATCATATAATTCATTAAAAGAATTATTACCTTTTAATTTAAAAAAAGAACTGGCTCAAGATTTTTCCTTATCACAATTATCATACTTCAGCAAGTAGAAGCAAGATTTTGTGGTTGCTACATAATTCATTGCATAGTAAAGTATATAATCTTGAAGTTAATTCATTGAATTTGATGAAATTTATATTTTTTACATCATTTAAAATCTTTAATGTTTTAATTAAGTAGTCATTTCAATACAAACATGCATTATTACAGATAGCATGCAATTATTCATAATAAATCTTCTTTGTTTGAGTACAATAATGAATTTGCTCCATCTGTACAAATATGGAGTTAAATCTCAAATAATTTCATGTTCATTCAAGTAATTATTAATATGCTTGAAATTTTATCCTTCAGTGTTCAATAGTCAAGAGGTTTGCAAAAAAATATATCTTCTTGGATTGTAGAATCAAAAATGTAATTGACCAATATTATTAAAATATCAAAGCAAGCAATATCCATTAGACTTATCCAGTAGTATCATAAAATTCTGGGGAGAAGATATTAATTAATTTTCCCAAAATACTGTCATTTGCTTAATACATCTTATGAGTACAGTATTAGAAAAGAGTATGCCATCAATTTCTTTATTTTACACAAATCCTGCAAAATATTATAACTCTAACCCAAGATTTTATTAACTTTTCAGCAATTGTATATGCCTCATCTTCTTTAGCAATTTAGTAATTAACTCAAAAAAAACCTCAAGAAATGTTTTGTTTTTGAAATAATATACTTAATATTTAAGTACAAGTATAAAATATGTACTGAACTTTAGATGTAATTAAAAGGGTTTTGAATACAGACTTTCAAGCACTCTTATCTTATATAACCAACACACGACCATATAATGTAAAAAAAGCTAAATTATCTCCACCATGCATATTTATTTTGTATTAAAACAGTACTCATCAGTTGGTCCAGATCATAATCTCCTACACAAATATGTAACTAGTGTTCAATCTATATTAAGATAAAAATTCTTCAAACTTTGATGAACAGTTTTCTTCACCCTCTAACTCTACTGCCATCAATATTATTGAAAATATAATGATGGAATGCTCAAAGCTCTGGTTGATGCCAATATCATTGTTAAACCCATGTTGACTTTATGTCACTCTGACTCCTCATATATAGGAGCTTAGTCTTGCGTTGTTAGCCGAGAGGTATCGCAGCCGCCATGCAAGCAAGTAGTTGGTTGCAGACGGTTGTGGGTTCGCGTCTCGGCCGATGCTATGACATATATAGGAGCTTAAAATTTTGTGTTCAAATTCCCTTTAATTACATCTTACTTTCAGTACATACATTATACATTATACTTGTATCCAAATAATACAGATTCAACCTGTATTCTGCACATACCTCTTCTGTGCATTGAAATGAACCTATTATGGTCTTATATATGAAAGGTCAGAGTGAATTAAAATCAACATTGGTATGACAACAATATTTGAATCAACAAGGACTTTGAGCATACCATCATCAGATTTTCAATTATATGGATGGATGAAGAAGTTGGAAGGTGGAAAGGATTGAAATCTGTCCATTAAAATTTGAAGATTTGCTAAAAATATAAACTGAGCACTGATTATATATGTGTGGGAGAATGATGATCTGGACCAACTGATAATTGTTGGTTCAGCATAATATATATATATATTGAAAGTCATTTATCTTTTTCATATGTATGTCATCATGTGTACTGTGTAGAGTGGATAGCTGAAGGGTGCTTCAAAGTCTGTGTTCAAATCCTCTTTAATAATATATTTATAAAATATATTTATTTTGTTTTTCAATCCTTTACATTGAACATTAAAAGTATTAAATGTTTTTATTATGTAAATGTATGGATGTTTAGACTCTATATGACTTTAATTTTTAAAAATTTAAGCTATTATAACTAATAACCGTTTCATATTTAAGACATAATCCCTTTGTCTTATCTTCAATTCCTGACCAAGATAAAATCAATATGATAAAAATTCCCCTTTCACATTTAAACAATCTCTTTGTCTTATCTTCAATCATTGACTAAAATAAAACCAGATGTTGTATATATTTTTTCATGTTTTCTATTTTACTTGCTAGTAAAAAAATCTTCAAATGATTAAACAGATGCAGATGTCCTTGCACCATTTGTTAATGATTGTTTTTCACGGTCATTCCTTGTCAATATTTGATTTTCTTTTCACTTGATTTTTCTGAAATTGAAACACTCATCCATTCTAAAAATTGGATTTATTAAATTAAAAAATATTCTTAATCTTAAAAATTGTGACAGCAAACTATTAAAAGGAGCTAAAATTTCATTGCAAAATTGTTATTCTCATATTACAAATTTAAATTTAGTCAAAGGGAATTTATTTTGTGTACAATTGTTTCTGACGTCAGAAAAATATAAACCAAACTATATACATTCTGGATTCACTTCTAGTTAACCATCACTAAAAACAACTGCATTCATAGTGCATGATCATGACGTAGAAACCTATAGATTTCTTCATAGATGGTCTGTCAAATTTGCTAATTTCAGAGGTAGCTGATGAATAGATTTATAATCATTTCAGATCATCACTCTGCTATCAAGAAAGTTACATTATTGCAATGTTCTTAAATCTGTGTTAAACATCCTGCTACTAACATATAATTTTATTACGGGAAGACAAAATGGCAAGATCTGATGATTCCAATTTAATTGTACCATAGTGGAAACAAATTATTTTAATTGAAAATATATACTTTAATAGTTTTGAAAATCCACTACCTTACATGATCAAATTTTATTATTTACATCAGACCGAGTAGAGTCATAATGTGTACACATAAGTACAGTTTTACTACATAATAGATATAAATATAGTTTTTACAGAATTGGAAAATTTCTAATTTTAGTTCATTGATCATTTACATTGATTAACACTTCTTGATCTAATACAATTCGCAACAATTCTGACTAAACTTCATAATGATTTATTGTGGGTTTTTGAGGTCCACAAAAATTGGATTTGTCAATGGTCCAAGTAGTCTTCTGAGATTTCAAATGGAGAAAAAAAAATATTGTTCTCTGAAAAAACTATACTATAAATTTCTGGTAATTTTGTCATTATTCATTAACATTAATGAAATCATGAAGAATAAGTGAATAATAATTCATCATATAAAAATAAATTTCAGAGTTTATAGTTGATTTGGAATTACTTTATTTGAAGCATGGTCTGAGGTTAATCAAATAGTTTCATTTTGTACATATTGATCATTGTTTTAATGGTAAGATGCAGTCACATTTTAGAAAATAAAGTATTATTTATGTTAGTTTTCATAAATATATAAAAAATCAGTGTGATGTGATTTGAAATAGTAAATTATATAATAAATTTTACTTTTTCTATTCATCTACTTTAAATTCATATATAACAACTGATTATCAAAATTTATAAATGCATTCTTTCTTTTATTAATGATGATTCAAATTCATAGAAGGATGCATAAGACTATACTAAAACAAACTAAAAATCAATCTCAAAGAAGAGATTATTCAATTTATGAAGGCAAAAATTTTAAAAATTGAGGTAGAACTGCAGTATGATGGAAGATGAAATAGAGTTATATCAATAGCATATATTGATATACATAGAGTCAGTTGATTTATTTTCACAGTGAGTAGAAATTCTTGTTTCATTAACAGGTCTAGTGTGAAGACTTGAAAACATTTGAAATATTGCAAAAGCATAACTGACTTGACTAAAATAAAAAAAAACTGAGAGTACACAGGCCTGGGTCTTTATAATAATATCTGCAGTGTAAAAATATTACAAGCTAAGACAATTTAATTTTACTAGCTTTTTCCTAAACAGTTTGAAGCAATAAGAATGATATGATATCAAATGGAGCATGATGACTTTTCCATGTAAAATTTTATCTTTAAATAAATAATTTTAATTAGAAGAATAATACTTCAAATGTTTATACAAATATCTCATACATTCAGAGGTAATTATTTTTGCCATTTTATTTCATTGACATATTCAACAATTTTTTGTTACTGTTTATACAGTGTTTTAATATAATTTAATAAATTCATGATTGATGTTCATAGATTTTTTAATCTTGTATCTCTAATTTGGCTTTTTTCATTTTCACCCTCTCTTGCAATATATATTCTGTTGCCAGCAATAAAGATTTATAATGTTAATATGGCCATGTGTCTAATAGTATGTACAAAGTTTAAAATCTTTTTTTTATAAAAGCAGCTGGATCTGATAAAGGAAATATGAATTAGTTATCTTGTTGAATACATCTTAAATATAAGTAGGGATAGGACACATTATGGATCAATATTTCCTTCAAACTCTTATTTTATATAGGCTCACAAAGCGATTTTTTCTATGCAGATTTTTAAGAGAGCATCATCTAGTTATATAAATACAATTAGAGATATGAGATCTAGATTGAGATTTGGGAATTATTTCTTTGCAAGGAGTAAGACTAAGCTTTATTATCGATTTAAAAGTAACCGTATTTCACGTTAAAAAATTGTTTTGTGAAAATAGTAAAGTTTCAGGCTCTAATATTTCATAAAGTTTCATGGTGATTTAGTACATTTTTCTTTTGTCTCCACATATGTGTAAAAACAAGACTGGTAATAAGTCATTTTTTTGTTCTTGTTGTTAAATAGGTGGCTTTATTTTTTGAGCAGGATGATTTATTGTTCATAAAATATTTTCTATCAGTAATGCTTTACTCATTTTTTTTTAAAGTTTCTTATTCTGCAGTTTTGTTAAGACAATGTTAGTTATTTTTTACAAACTCATTTCTCTATCTATTCATATTTATGTAATACTAAACAAAAAAATAATAATTCATTTAATTTGCTAAAAAAAATAACGATATTGAAATCATTCTGAACAACTCAGACATTAAAATATTTTCCACTTACAGATCAAACTACATTTTATTCTTCATCAATTATCCATCTAACAATAGCTATTTTCAAGATTTGTGCTTGAGGTCCTTTTCTTCAATAACTAGAGGACATATAAAAACGTTTTTTAATTATCTCAAAAATCTTCAATTTCATTTAGAACATAGCAGTCTAAAGTATTAATTTATTGTAAAGCTTTTAAACAAGAGAAAAGTAAAAATATATATAAATACTTTAATACTATTAATAAATAATCAAAAGTTTGTCATTTGGGAGATCATGTGATGCTCAAGCACCGGAAATGTAGGTTTGGGCTTTGATTGAGATACTTTCATCTCTATTCTTTGCATAAAATGCACAGAACCTTTATTATATATGAATTAAAATAGCAAAAAAGTAATCTTATTTATTAAATTTACTCTCCTCTTATACAATATTACAATACATTAACTTTTAAAAAGAACCTGAAATGAACCAACAACATTCATTACAAACATCACATGATCACTATTTGTGCATAACAAATAATGATCATGTGATGTTTAAAGGCTTAAAACCAATCATGCCTAATAGAATAGTGGTGGCTATGGTTATCAGAGAACCAAAGACACCAAAATGTATAGGAACTGAACTGAGTTCAGACCTATATGACTATATAGGTTGATGAGCTTGGTTTGAAAATATTATAGTGTTTTCAATTTAAGTCTCATAGTTTTGTAGTTAAGTAGAGATAAAAGATGACTGCTGGAGGGTTGCATTAGATAGATCTAGGTGCAGTGCTCTCAGATCTGAAGCTACTCACTGATGAAGGCCACAAGCCAGAAACTAGTCTGGGAATATTGTATGAGTAGGCACTAGATGGGGATTTTATGCACAAACCTTCCACCATCCATTGATTACTCTGGCTTGCATTGAGTGGCAATATGTATAGAGAGTTTTGCCTGTTTTAATAACATTCATTATAAAACATAGTTTAGTCGCCTTGTTAATAAGAGTTTTTTTAAATAAATGTATTAATTTATCACCAAAATTTACATTTTTTTTAATTCTGAAAATCCCAGAGAGCTTAATCAAAAAAAAATTATTGATATTTTTACTGCAATCTTGAGAACTTAAATATTTCAGTGACAGGCTAATGAACTGTCACTAAATACAAGCAGATGTAAATTTCGATTTTAAAAAATATATATATATATTTTTAAAGTCATTACATGTTTGACGAATAACTGTAATACACGAATCTTGCATTAAAAAATAGAATAAAAGCTTTTCTTTTCCAAGCTTAGAATTTAAAGTGTAGAGTTAAAGAATTTCCAAAGAATTATTAAGTTTAAAGTAATAAATACCTCACAAATTTGATCTGTTGTATAAAACAAAATATTTTATTAATAGCTTAAAATACATACATTTTTTTATATAAATGTAAAATTACTCTTTATCTTTTTCCTAGCATTTCAGTCTTACACTCATATGATTTATATGCTCAGAAAATAATAGTTTTCAGAATCGAAGCAAATGCGATTTATGTCATAAAGAATATATTGACAGCTTTCATTGGAAATATATGTCTGAGAATATTATATAAAGAAAACTAAAATTAAGCAAAGTATAAAGATTTTTTTTAGAAAAAATAAGTTTTCTGGAGAAAAAATTAAAAGAAAACATTTCGTGTTATCAAATAAATCGACTAATGGACAACATGTTACATATGTAGATATATTTGTTTCATAGAATGATTTACATAATTAGTACAATTTCATCCCTAGTATATTATTATTTTGTCTTTCTATTATTATCTCTTTTTTTTCTGAAATAAAATTGGCCATATTTGTCTGTAAGTTGATGAAATGATATTGGAATATTAAAGTGAATTTTAGCATTTCTAGTTCATTGGCCAAAATTTTTTTTCCAATCTTTTAATTTTACCACTGAAGTAGTAGGAATCAGAACAGTTTGATAATAACTGACTATTATTTCTTGAGTATAGTACTATATTACCTGAATATGCCAATCCAACATTGGGCAAAAAAACTTGACATGTAATACTAATTTACCTAACAGTACGATAATAACACCATGAAGTAATATCCACATATGGTATATTTTCATTTGAGTATATTGGAAAATTATGTAAGTTCATGTATAATTTCATAAAAACTGTTTTGTGGACTTTTGTCTATTATTCTTTTCTTCATATAAAATATTTACTTTTTGAAGTTCTTATTTCAATCAAATTCATAAAAATAAAATATAGCTGATGTTGAGTATTTATAAAAGTTTCTCATAATAATTCTATTTTCTACTAATTTTAAGCTGATGAATTCTATTTTTTAGGCAAATTCTGGATTACCCTAATATAGTCACTTATACATTTTTGAGATTAATTCTATCATCATCATCATTATTTTCAAACAATATTACTAAATTGCATGATGACAGTCTATCTAAGTATAATCCAGTTTTTTTCTATTCAAAACTTCTCTATATTTCAAACAAAATTTGCTAACTCATTCATTTCACAAATGATCTCTTGCAAACATTTGGATCCAGTTTAAAGTTTCAGTTCATATATTGTCAATGCTTATAGAAACATATGGTTCAATGTTGTTGGTGATCTCTGTTTAATCTCTAACATATATCAATTACTTTCAATACTCTTGTTAAATCCAACATAATCTTACATCTTCATTTATACAGTCTCTATATCGATCTCATAATTTTTTCTAATTTATTACTATCAATCTTAAATATTCTCTTTTATTGAAAAGCTATTAAAGACAACATTTTCAAGGTCTAGAAGATATAAGCAATAACTATTTTTTTATTCTCCATACTCCCATCTTTAATTCACAAAACACTTTTTACAAAACTATTGTAAAATATTTTGAAGATATATCTGTATCAATGTTAATATTTTTAGTGTTACTATGTAGTGTTCTGTGGTTCTATTTGATAATATTTTTCAAAATATGACACTTTACTGTGTCAAAATAATGCAATGTTTAATCCAAAAATAAATTTTTAATAAAAAAGATAAAAACATATATATATATATTAAATGTTTTTATTGACTGTGCACTAAAAAGCAAACAAATAATTGTTTCTTCAGTCACAAGTGGGGTTTTTAGACTTAACTTGAGATGAAAGCATGAGGGGGGGGATCCAGAAATTAATTAAGTCAATCCCATGTTATAAAAAGTAGGAATTGACTTAATTAATTTCTGAATATCCCCATGTTTTTATTTCAAATTAAATCTAAAAATCCCAATTATGGTTGAAGAAAATATTTTTTTTGCTTTTTAGTGCACAGTCAATAAAAGCATTTAATATTAATTTTTTATATCTATTATTAATAGGTTTTTAATATTGGCACTGTAAATGAAAATGTAAAACTATATTATACTTTAAATTGGTTATAGTTTATATATATCACTAGATATTTCTGTTATACCTCTTATATATTTATATTTAGTATGTGTACATAATATATGTGTATAAAAGTGATTAAAAATATTCTTTTAAGTGAAAAGTGTTTAACATTTTTACTTTGATTGGAAAAAAAACTTTTTAAAACAATGCTTATCAAAACAATATTGTAAATGAGCTTCACTTAATACATATAATTTTATTTTAAATCAATTTCACAAATATAGTGTATATACATCACTAGATATTTCTGCAATAAGTCAATAAGTATACTTTTTACGTATATCAGATTTAGTATGTGTACATAATTATATATATATGTCAGAAATCAGTAAGTCATCTATTTAGAAATTTAATGTGCCCTGTCACTTTCATAGACATTTCAAACAAATGTACAAAATTTTAACAAGTTATTCAACAAGTTGAATATATTAAATATCAATTTTAAGATGTTAAAATGTTTTTTTTATTAAATTGCAAGAAAAAACATCCCCTCACAAGTTAACAAATAAACCAACAAATTGATTTTCTAACTTCAATAAAAGCATTTAAAAAATCATATTGTTTTTTTATAATCATGCAATGTATAAATTACTGCTCATTCTCATTAATAATTTCTATATCTTTTCATGAAATTAGAATAAATCAAATTTATTATTGTTTTCACCCAGCCTTGTCTGAAGATGATATGTAATGGTCTTAGCCATTTTTATATATATATACAAAAAATACTGCTAGGCCTGTATTATTTTTCTTTCTAAAATATCAATATTATATTGATCTTTTAATAATATAGTATATCTTCCTCATTTAAACATGTAATGTATTGTTTTGCTAACAAATTGTCTATTTCTTCATCAACTTTCTATAAAGTATTTCTGATTCCATCTTTTTTTGAAGTTTTTCATTCTTCATATTTAATTGCATGTCTTATACAACCTATTTCATTTTCTTGTTCTTATTACTATATATTTATTTATAGAAATTTTCTACAAACTTTATAATGTCATCCTTGTTTTTAATATATATATACATTGTTGTCACTGCTGAAATAATTTTCTTTTTTTTCTATTATTTTCTTTGACATTTTATGGTTATATTTTATCATTGATAGCATTATCAACTCTATTTGGAACCATTTTTACAAAAAATTCAAATATTCATTTTTTCTAAACAAGTCATTTAAAATCATTTTCATATTATTTCTTTCCTTAATAAATTACTTGTCTCATATGAAAGATACTAACAAATTGAGCTTTTTTATTTTTGCTATATGTGTATCATTAGGAGAGTATATGTTCTCTTCATATTGATGTGATTTCATTCTAATCTATCTTCAAGATTGCTATCTCTGAAAAATTCTTAAGTTCTAACTTAAATTTCATTGAGTGTTGTTTAAAGACTGGGATATATATTTTTTATCTCTCTGACTTTTAATTCATAATTTAATTTCATTAATGTATGATTATTGCCTATGCTATTAAACATATTACAATTTGAAATACAAATTTTTATTTATCAAAAAATAATGTAAATATGCTGTGCCTTTATTGGGATATTATTAATGTCTATTTGTTTATTGATTTTTTTAAAAAATAATTTATAACATGCAGTTTTTCTTTTAAAAAACAATTATAACATACACCAAATCTTTTAAAAACTTGTTTTTTATTTTTTTGCCACCAAAATGAAATATATATTAATATAGATTTCCAACGTTTCGACTATTTTTTTATTTTTTTTCTATAGTCTTTTTCAAGGAACTAAAAATATATAAAAAGGAGAAGAAAAAAAAATTCATAAAAATTTTTAAAACAAACAAAAATAAAAATCCTGTCACATATACATACTATTTTGGAAAATATATTCTTTACTTACTATGATTAATGGTGGTAATAATGAATTGAAAATTATAAAAGATATTAAAATAAAATATAAGGATTTGACATTTTTAAAGGGAGATAAATCTAGTAGTATGGTTATTATGTCGAAGTTAGAATATAATTTAAAGATGTGTAAATTATTAGATGATGTTTTTTTATTAAAATTAATAAAGATGAAAGTAAAAGGAAGCTGTTGGGAAAAGAAATCATAGTAAGTAAAGAATATATTTTCCAAAATAGTATGTATATGTGACAGGATTTTTATTTTTGTTTGTTTTAAAAAATTTTATGAATTTTTTTTTTTCTTCTCCTTTTTATATATTTTTAGTTCCTTGAAAAAGACTATAGAAAAAAATAAAGAAATAGTCGAAACGTTGGAAATCTATTTTAATATATATTTCATTTTGGTGGCAAAAAAATAAAAAACAAGTTTTTAAAAGATTTGGTGTATGTTATAATTATTTTTTTTAAAAGTATTTTTACCACTTTTAATAAAGAATCTAAGGTGAAAGAGTTTATTTTTATCAGTTTTTCTTTTTCTAAAAGTTCCACAAATCTATGTTCTCCCTCATTTTAGTTTCCATACCATTTTTCCAATTGTAACATCCTGATAATTTTCAAATAATATTTGGTCTGTTCAAAAACATTTTGATATTTCTATATAAGAATTCTTTATTTCTTCATTATAATGAAAATTTGTTGTGATATAAAATTAAAATATCTTGCTATTCTGTCTGATATGTCATTCAATCTTCACAATGATGTTCTCCATCTTTTTTGATAATGATGTTCATATTATTTGTGCTTACAATTTTTATATCCTATATGATGCCTTGTCACTTTTTAAAACCATTGACTCTCCACTTTTAATTCTAATATAGTAATGTCCAACTACTGTTACATAGTTCTCTCAATTATTGCAATTTCTTTTTAATTAAAAGCAATATGCAATTGTAATCAGACAAATAAAGGATAAGCATTAAATTAAATCCTAAGTTCTTAACATGATAATATAAAGTGTTTGCTACTCTGTCTGATGATTCTACATGCAGAAATATGTGAGAACCACTATTTATTTTTGTCTTCCATTAACACAAATATCAAAATAAAATGAATTTACTTCACATAGACATACATCTTTCCTCCTCAATAAACTTGACTGGTATATTAGATATTTGGCTTTGTATCCCAACTATTTCTTATTTTCATGAAAAACTAAAAAAAATATGATGCAAATGCATTAAAATACTTTGGTCAGAGCAAACACTATTTTAAAATAATCTTAGGACATTTCAGTGTTAGAGTTAGAAGATGATTAAAAATGCAAGTTAAATAAAGCCGTCAACATAAGAAGGTGATATCTTTTATTGATTTTAATCTCACTACAATGGAATAGGATATCCATTTTCATTCACATATCAGCAAAGCTGACTAGCTTTGTAGATATCCTGGTGTAAGCACCCAAATCATGCTCTTTTATATTATATTAAATGCATATATATTAATATCTCATACAATTTCCATTGTTACACAAATACAAAGAAATTATTTTTTCCCATGCTAATAATATTCTTATATTGCAAGTAATTATAGGAAGAAAAAATATTGTCAAAATACAAAAAATTGACTTTTCTTGCTCTTGTTGTTGCAAGAAGTCTTTATTATTTCATAGAAATTTTTTATGAAGTCATTTTCCATTAATAAAATTGTAATAAAATTGTAAGACTATATAATCAGGCATACTTATAGATTATCATATATAAGTTTGTATAAAATGTTCAATTTAAGAACTTGAAAGTTGGTCTGATTTTTTTTTTTAGTAAAACTGACTGCAGTCCTTCAGTGCACCTTTCTCAGTTTCATGCTGGATTCTTTGTTCTGAAATTTGAAGTCTACTTTTTTATTATTTTTTTGTTCAATCATGCTCCATTATGTTATATATCCATTAAAATATATATAAATTATTATAATTAGTTTTCTATTAGCTGAAAATAATAAAATTAAAAAAACAACTATAATTTTATGCAAGTCACATGTATGGTGTACTAATATTTGCTACAAGGCTGACAAAAAAATTCTATCACTTGATATGGAGTCCTCAGAATCAGCATGGCCATATGCCAACAAACTTTCCTTAATAATGTAATGTATGTAAAGGAAGTGACTATAAATATTATACAATCATTTGTTTTTATCAAGTAATAATATTTATATTATATCTCTTTAAAAGAATTGATCACTTATTTTGACATCCCATAAAACATAGTGCTCTGAACCTATGCTCCTTTTGCCTCTGCCAACCGCCAACTCTGTATATTAAAATCATATGGCAACAACTGAAATGACAAAAATATATAAGATTTACATTAAAAAATTGCTTTATTTCATTATTTTAATACTTCAGAGTGAAATTAAAGATTTTTTTTCAGTTAATAGAAATTTTGTTATTGCGGCCAATTAATTCTACATATTTGTTCTCCTTTTTAAAAATATTCTTAATAAAGCTATTGAGAACAAAATATAATCATAAAAATTGTTAGAACAAAATTTCTTTCATGATATTATTATTACACTAATAATTTTTTATATTATATAATATTTATATTCATCTTTAAATATCTACTTTTTCATATAGAATATCATTCAAAGTTATATTACATATCTAGAAAGCATGTTAGTGCATATCAACAGCATGACTTTCTTCTATCTCATAATATAATATATTTTCCAGATAACTAATATATAAAAATATTTTGGATCCATTATTTATTTCTTACCACCAATCATCATCATTGTTTTGATTTTTCTTCAGATCCCTCTGCTTTTTCTTCACCATCTATTGGTTTTTCAGTTTATGTTTCAACTATTGCATTTGTTAAATAACTTCACTTTCCATAATCTCTGAATCACTAATAGAAACTTCAGTAATATCTCCTTCACTTTATAAATATTTTTTTGTTTGTATATCTAAAATTTTGTATTTTTTGCATTTTTTTTTTTTTTTTTTGCTTAAGCTGTAAAAAATAAACTTATAGTTGAGAAAATGTCATTAAAAATTAGTACAGTATATCTAATACTTTAAAAAATAAGTTTTATTTTTTTCATAATCTCCTGTAATTTTTTGATAAAATTCATTCTGTATATCCCAAATAAGTTATCTTCATAGATGTGTATATTTTAATTCTGTTATTTGGATGTATGGATTAGTACAAGAGCAAACATTGTGAACTATTCTCAATTCATTAAAAATATTAAAACTCTCATATATAAACTGCCATATTAAATGCTCAAACATCACACATGATCTCTCTAGCATCTAGTCATGGGCGATGGAAAGTATTCATATATTATTAACACTCGCAAAAAGCGCTTGCACAATTAGCTTGAAAGGCTGATATTTGAATGTAATATAATTATTATTATTTTAACATAATATTATGCTAAAATAAATTATCATTACATTACATTTCAAATTACACATTAAAGCAACACATAACACAGTAAGTGATAGCAGTATCATGATGTATAAAATTTAGTATATTTAAAATAAACTTTCTTTTGTTTGTTTTGATTATATTTTTGACAAAAATTTTATTTATAAAGTGTGTTAAAGTATCTTTATCAACACAACCATAAAAATTAGCTATATTGCATGAGGTAGTTTTATCATTCTAATCTGCTTTTAGTTGTTTGTCAAACTTGAATGCAAAAAAATATATATAATTTAGTTCCATATGAATGCTTAGTATGTTAATTTAAAATAAATTATAAATAAAGAACATTGCAATAATTCATTAGATAAAATGATAAATTCTAAATATTTATGATATTGTGCTTGCTATTTAAAATCTTCCCTTCTTCTGGCTGTAAGATTTTGCAAATAATTTCACATCCTGAATAATAACAATAAAGTTTTTAAAAAAAATATGTATTATGAGATACATTTTTTAAAAAAAGTAAATAATGATTGTATCCTGTAAAGTGGATTTTAAACATTAACACCAAAATATTATTCCCAGCTACAAGAGGAAATATATCAAAATTACTTGTAGTGCTAAAAAAGAAATCCTCGTAACAAAAAGCTCATTATTCCCTAATGAAAAAACATGAAAACCTTTCAAATAATAAATTGGTGAAATCTATAACATTTGTATAGCGATAATGGATGAAATGTTTTAGAAGATAGTGAAATATATCTATAATGATTATTGAAGTTTATAATTAATGTCTGGAATACAATGAAAACAAAGGCATGAGTTTTTGAATTAAGGTAAACTAAACTAGAAAACTTTACAAAGAGAGAATTAAAACTGAACATCACTTCAATATCAAATTCATTTAAGTCTTCAGGAGTTTTTTTTTTTTTTGCAACTGAAAATTTCTGGAAATATTAACTCTATATAATTGCACTCATGCATATACATGTAATAAGTTAGGTTTTCTGTTCTGAAGTGAACTAAAATAACCAGATGTTAGATACCAGAATTAAATGGAGGCAGATAGATTAATTAGGTCTCTAGAGTACTTTGACCAAGTGATAAAATTTGATTATCATCATAAGTACTTTAACAGTATTTGCCAATATCTTCACATAATTTGTTCTAGTATCTCAATTTTAAAGACACATCACAAACTTAAATGAAACCACAAATTGTTAAAACATATAATTCAATATTAGAATATCTCAATAAGAACATATTTAGCCAGTTTTAAGATCTTAAGTCAGCATATGATAAGTCAAAAACTTATGGATTTAGACTGAAATATTTGGGATCAGGAAAATTTACTATCTACTATTCAGACCTTAGAGTCTATTATTCAGACCATATACATCAAAGATAAAATATTTTGATTGTCAAAAATATTACAAGAATTATTATTTGGTGTAATTCTGTGATTTATCTGTCAACATAACTTTGAGTTTGTGAACACACCTTAACATTAGTATTAAAATAAAAATTTATACCCAAATAATAAAAAGAAATTGTATGTAGTTTAAAATAAGATTCAGATAGCATTCAGTTAAAACTAAAAAAATATGCTATTGATCTATAAAAACTTACAATGTGGGATTATGATTGTAAGTTTCTGTGAATTCAATGAATATATAATTGCAAAACAGTTTTCAAAAATCTACAGTACCAATTGTATACATGAATATTACTCATTAGTATTAAAAAATTTAATAAAATTATATTCTTACCACCTGATGGTGAAAAGAATTTAATTTAAATTAAAATAATGTAGAACAGATTAATAACTATTTATATGTAAATTCTATATTATACAGAAAAATGATTTATGGTATTGAAAGTAATTCATGATTAATCAGATGAACTATTGAAGAAAATTAAAAAAAAAGTAAACGAAGATATAATGAGAAACATTTCAGAGAGAACACAATCTAAAAAGTTAAAATGAAGGTTGGAAGATAGAATGATTCCAAAAAAAAAATATTAAAATTGCTGAGGAAAATATATGAGACTTCAGAGAACAACTAAGAAAGACAAAGAAAATTCTATTATTTTCAAAATTATTCAAATGAAAAGCATGCTTAAAAATGTAAGAGCATTCTTTTGTAGAAATTATGAAATCAAAAGAAAGGAAGTTTAAACCTTAAGTATATTTTCTAAATTATGTCAATGTGCAAAATATAAAAGATAACCATGAGTTCAGTGCCTATAAAATACTGTACCAGCAGTGAAGACATACCATAATATAAATGTATATTTTATTTTTACAATCACCACTTCAACATTTATTTGATCAATCCAGCTTAACCTGAGATCTTTAACTTCTAACTAAGAATAAGTATATAGATATTAATAGTTATTATTAGATGACTTGAAGAGTTGACTATGGATTGTCTAGTTGATAAAATCTTCAAGGTTGAGTTACCCTGCATTCAGATTCCAAGTCCTGATATGTATGGCAGACAGAAGTGTTAACCATTATCCCATAAAACTTTTAATTAGTAATAAAGTAAACATTAAACAGATATGTAAAGAATATATATATAACAAATTAAACAAAATCTTTTGGTTGAGGTTAATAACAAATAAAAATTAATTAAAAATGTAATCTAATTAGGCTTGATGATATTGCCAAAATGTAAGGCAAAAAAAAAAATTCAATATTTTTTTTTTTTTGCAAAAAACTCAAAAAGAATTAATATGCAGACAGATTAAATTATGGCAATCAATGTGAAGAACTAATCATTTGTCTACAGAGTGGAAAAAATGATGTATATTGTTACCAAATTAAGGATACTGGAAAGAATGTATAAACTATTGTATAATATTTTTTGTACCACATGCAAATAAGATATTAGTTATATAATGTAAATTAGAATTTTATATTAAGAACCAATAAATGAATGTCTAACTAATTTTGTTAAGAACAGGTTACCTAAAAAAATCCTAAGCTTTCTTGAAAAATTCACAGCTATCTAAAGGATTTTCTGAGATCTACAAGATTTAATCATATAAAACTAATGTGGTAATCTTTGCAACGAGGCTTTTTTAATATACACATATTATAGAAAAGGTTAGCAGTGTATGCATTAAAAATATATATAAAAAAATATTGAATGGATTTTTAAAAAATTAGAGCAGTTTCCATTTAAAGAAAATATATTGAAAAAGACTGAAACAAACAAAAAATAAATTTCTACATGGCATTTTTGCAAAAATGATAGTTAGGAGTTTCAAAAGTATAGAAAAAATTAAATTAAGTGAAGATTTTCAGTTTAAGAAAGTTTTTGAGTTTAATTCATTCCTTCCAATTCTATGTTTCATTCTCCATATCACTTTCACAAACTTCCTATTTCCTCTACCCCTTATGCATTTTCTTTGTGGATCTTGAAATTCTCTTAACATCTTTAAAAGTTCTGTTGTCCATTTTTTATCAATCATTCAAGCAACATGTTCAGATTAAGTCTATTTCAGTTTTTTAATTTTCTCAATAATTCTAGTGAGACTTGTTTGTTTTCTGACTCATGTATTTCATATTAAATGCTTTTATATTAACTTGTCTTGTCTGTGTATTTTTCTATCTGTATGTCCATATGTCTAAATTTATAAATTTTTAATAATGAAAAAAAATCTGTTCTTACATTCTTATGTTTCCAAACAAACTCCTTAACAACTAAGCCAATAAAAATACTACATTTTGTAGAATAAAATTTTATTAATATTGATTCAACACATATTTAATTAATTAAAATATATATATATATATATATCTGGTAGGAACATTACATTTAGAATTTGTTAATATTGATTTAACTAGTATTTAATTAATTAAATTAATTAAAAAGCTAGTATATAAAATTTTTTATATAATAGATGATCACATGATATTTAGTTAGAATTTGTATGTTAGAGGCATATTTTTTATTTTCACATATTATTAAAATATATTTTTTTAAATTTTTTTTGTCATTTTAACCATTTTTTTTAAATAATATGTAAATATAACTAAAAACTAAAAAAAATAATATGCAAAAAAATATTTTAAATAATGCTTTTATGTAAATAGCTGATTAAAAAGGAGAAAAAATAATAATGAAATTTGCCTCTTGGTTAATTTGCCATTCTTGGAAGAGATCAGAGATCTTAATAATCTACACTTATTATTGTAATGGGCTGGTATTTTTACAACAAGGGAGAGGGAATTCACATCACTACCATCAGACCTAGTGTCTTCAGGTAGGATGTCGTCACTGTATGTGATGAAGTATCTAATCTATGATCATATCTATCTCCAATGGGTTAATTCTGTTTACACATTAAATTCAGATACAATTTGGGCTAGTTCATCCATACCTAACCTCTCCTTCAGGCTATTTGAACTCAGGGAGAAATCTACTTTCAGCTCTCTTCAGGGGTGAACTTACATTAAATAGCAATTGTCACACCTCTATATAGGTTCCAAATGATTTAAAGATCCATCCAAGCATATTACTGAGTTATTATATAAGAGCGAAAGGTATATGTATATCAATTTATGAATGAATACGTAAATCTTTTTGATAAACTAAAGACCAATTTAATATAAATCAAGTTAACAAAACATTTATTAAATAACAAAACCAAAAAAAAAAAAAATTAAAACTTTTAACATGATAAAACAATATAATTGTATCAAGAATGTATTTCTACCATATCAACAAGTAAATGCGTTCATTATTCTTAATCATTATCCATGGTAGAAATGCATAACATGGCACTAATTATTTACAAAGGAAGTAAAATTAAAAAAAATTATTAGCAAATGAATCATGAAGCTAACTAGATAATTTATAATATTATACAAGTATGTCCATAGTAGCCTCATTATACAGTTCAATTTAGCAATGTTCCACCTTCTTTTGTGACCCTCCTATCTATATAAAGTTCTCTAAGGTTGATAGGAAAAGAGCATCTGCACAAGATTATTATTTATACTAAAAATAAACAAAAATATAAATGATTATTAGTAAACAACAACAAAAAAATATGAACTCTGCCTTGTAATAAGTGTATGTGCTTAATATGGAATAATCTCAAAGATCTTACCTTATTCCATATGATGATGATAATGAATGACAAGTCACTATGGAGGGAAAGCTGACCTAAGCTTTAATTTAACATAAATACATTTTATCTAACTTAATAATTTCTCCCCATTTTGTTTTATTACTTTCACTTATAATGGACTCTTCCAAATTATAGACACATTTAAGCTCCCAAGTGTGGAAATAAAATAAAACTAGAATTTTACAAACATATATATATATACATAAAATTAAAACTTTCATTAGATCATCTTGGTTAATGTCTATGAGTTTGGAAATAATATCTCCTGTGGATACAGTCTATCTTTCTTGAGATCACCTTTCCTCAGCAATGTGCTGGAAATAATATATCCATTTTCTGCAATTGCTTTCCTTCTTGATCCATTTAGACATGTAGGAAAGGACATTTAGCATTTCTTTAGGCATTACACAGGTAAGTAGATAAAGTCATTGCACTTCTAGGGTCAGAACAGTAGCACTTCAATCCTATGGCACTGTTAATTTAGCCAGAATACATTGCATAGCAGTTTATAACTGATTTAACTTTTCTTGATTTGCTATTTGGCATTTCATGGCTTATATAAAAGGTACTTCATCATTTTATTTAAATGCTGGCAATGTTCTATTTCTTCTTTATCCACATTCAAATAATAGCATGATTCCTTGAATCTCAATTTAAAATCAGTTCAGCTATTTTATTAAACCACATGAACTTATCAAACTCTTCTCTGTTTAAACATCAGTTGTAATTCTTTATAGTTTTGCATTAAGAAAATTATATGGATAATTCAGAATATTTGAACAGGTCATATATCTTCCTTAGCATTCAAACATTCAGTCTTAGGATGTTGGCTTTATATAGTTAATGAATTATTTGAAAAATAACAAAAGACAACAGAAATGAACTGGGTTTGCTTTTATGCTTAGTTTTCAGTGTTTGGTATATTAGCTTTTCCATTTCCTTTGACATTGCTGTGGCTGTCTATTGTTGCACATATTATATTGGTTGTGATTAAAAAATAAAATTACATAACAGAATTCTAATTTTATTTTCCACATATGGTTGCTTAGAGATTGGCTTGATATTGGATCATCACTATGTTTACTAAGTCTATGTTTCAATTCATGACATACAACCCATTGATAATTAATTTATTGTTGGTATATATATTGTGTATTTGACTCACAATATAACCCAAAACAACCTATAACTACTCATATTACTAAGGTAGAGTATGAAACAAAAGTGAGTAATCAAAAAAATGCATAATTAAGGTCAGTAATTTTTCTTTTATTTTATGAGGGTATACTCTAGTAAATGTTTAGAAACTTCATTGAGATACCTTGGAACCAACCATATTTTTGACTTAATCCATTCAAAATAATGGATACTCCAATTTTTAGTTAATACTCAAAAATCCAGTAACCCTCAAAAGAAGTAGGATAAAGATTACTAAGTAAACTTATGTACCATCTATAATAGAGACACATTATTAGCTTGGTTCAAACCATAAAACCACTAAAAAGGCCCTATGTTTAACATATCACTTTATAATCATGTGAACCAATAAGAGAGGAGACTGTAAAGTAATGCTATAGTGATCATAGAACTGTAATAGAAAAATAGTGGGATAGGTTTCATAATTTTTTTTTCTTTTAAGAAAACTATTAAAGTATCCAGCTTTAAATGCTTGCATTCACTCAATAAGTTAAGATTTTTATTATAAAGCAACATTTTAACCCTTTAAGATCGGGTATTGTGAGGGTGACTCACAATCTGACTAAAAACAACCTATAACTACTCATATTACTGAGGTATACCCTTTTTAAAACTTGAGTTTAACTTAAATTATAAATTTTGTTAATGTATAGATATATGCACTATTTATATTCATTTTAGGACTATACATATATACATGATGTAATAATAAAAGTATAAAATCGCAAAAAAACTATTTTCTTTAAACAAACAAATTTTTGATTAATAAAAATAAGCAAACTTTAAACAGTAATCTGCTACAACAATGAATAACTATGGTAATAAAAAAGGAAATGAAGGGGTTAATATATATAAGACAACAGAAATCATGCTGAGTATAAAAATGAATGTAACTTTAACTTCTTCTCTTTTTTTGAAATTATTTATATGCTAAAAGAAGTCAAGAGAAAAGAATTTCTAATGCTGTAAAATGGACATTTCATTCTAAAAAGATTTGCTTTTCCAGATGTAACTATTGATATAGAACTGCTATCATTTCAAGAGATAATGGTAATAAAAAAAGAAATAAATTTGTGCAGTTTAATCAAACCAGAAAATTGTTTTAGCTTATAAATAAAAAAGAACAAAGCAACAATTCTATTCAAATACATATGAAAGGAAAAAATATATAACCAGTCATTAAAAAAATGAATGGAATAATTTACCTTGTGTAAAAAAATTCATTAGTTATAAACAACAATTACTTTAAAAGTTTATATGTCATAAAGTGATATACAATGCACTTAAGCTAAAGCATGATGTTGTGGGATTGACCACCAGAAACCTAACTATGGATGCTTAATATCTTTATTTGCCTAATCATAAATTGCCTGATAAAAATAGATTTTGTCCAACATGAAATGCTTGAAAGTGGACCAGTATAAAGACAAAGGAATGACTGATGTGGGGCTATTTTTAGCATGCAACACAAAAGTGTCAATGAGTGATGGATACATTAATAAACTATGAACTATAGTACATGAATGACATTATCAACCCATAAACTTGATTTGATGAAGTTTGATTTTTTTTAAATATGTGCTCTAATTTTGTAAATATCTGTGTATTTTATTTTATTTTATTATTTCATTCATCACATTTGGAGGCACAGATTTCTATAATTTAGATTTTTGAAATAGTTCAAAAGTTTATACATCATTATTTGCAAAAACAGCCCTACTCAACATGTTACTGTTCCCCAGAATTGCTTACTACATGCCGTTCATTAAATTTTCATCAAAATTTATCCAGAATATAAACTCTCTTTGCTCTAGATTAATGTGGAAGGGTAAAACTGTTGCTATTAGCTTAAGAAGAGTGCAGAGACCAACAAGACTTAATGGCTTGTCACTGCATTCACTTCATGTTCTTTGTCTACAGAAATCAAATAACCTCATTACAAGACTTAATGTGATTTTTCCTGATGACTCACCTTTTCTATCTATTCATCCTACAGATACTCCACCTCCAATTAATGATGGTTGGCTGACACAAGTCTTAATTGACATTTCAAAAATTCTCACACCTTTAACTCAATTAAAACCAATGAAACTTCGTTATTGGGATGCCTATCTTCTTTTTTTTTCAACAATTATCCCAGATCATAGCATTCTCACCTGTACAAACTTTGCCATTACTAAAAGAAAGCAGAAAGAAGAAAATGAAACAGTTGAGTTCAGTTGAATTTTCCTTTCTGTAAATAAAATTTAGGTTAATGCTGCTCTTTGTTAGTAGTTTGACATTTCATCATCATCATCCGAGTATGGAATGAGAGGTAAGATCTTTGATTTTTATACATCCTCTAAAACAGGACAGAATTTATGTTATCTAATTATGTGTTAATTAACAATTGTTTACATTTTTTGTTATTTCAGTGCAAATGACTAAATTTCCTGAATGATCTATTCTATGACAATATGGATTATATATATATATATATATATATATATGGAGTGGAGACCCTCAGAGTGATCAAGCACCAACAACTGAATTTGAATCATGATACTACTCTGAATATTGTCAAAAAGAAGATCTAAATTAGATAGTCAGATTCATACATGCTAAACCAATTTTGTTTTTATATTTTTCTTTAAACTTTGTATATAATAAGTGTCTTGGATATGAATTTCTATCAAGGGAATTATGGGTAGGAAAGGTGAATTTATTAAATATTGATTTGGTAGAAATCGATTACTGACACTCCTATCATATTTATATATATATATTGTAAAATATTTTGGATTTATTTATTTTTACATAAATTAAATGTTATTGAATTTGTTAATCTCAATTTGGTCTCTATAGTTTATTTAAACCAACTCCACACTCATTGATTAATCAATAACTTTAAATATATATTACACACATACCATTATAGGATAATAACATTAGAATGGATTTGGGTAATTACATCTCCTTAACTATGACTTATGTAGAGGTACAGTAGCTATAAGTCACAAGTGCATCCCTGTTAAGAGAGTCAAAGGCAAATTCTTTCTGGATTTGAACTCTATGGCAAGATAGAATTAAGAAGAAGGGTGAGGTGTGGATGAACTGACCCAAATTGCATCTAGATTTAATAACTGAATATTGAGTTAGTCTATTGGAACTGGGTGCAATCACAGGTTAAGTACTTCATTGCATTATCTCCAGCATCCTACTTGAAGACACAAGATCTGCCCATAGTCTGATGTGTTCTCACCTCACTTCTCTTATCTTTGCTTTCCCCACATCATTACAATATATATATATATATATATATTATATATATATATATATATATATATGAATGATTTCTTTAATTGGGATTTAATTTTCCATTAAATAAGAGAAATTAGTTCATTGTGACATTTATTTAACTTGATATTTAACAAAGCAAACATTCGTCATATATATATATTGTAACGTTTATTTATATACGTTGCAAATATATTGGCATTTGGTAAAAGCTAAAAAAAAAAAAAAGGAAATTTAGATTATTTTTTTTGACTATAATTTTTTTTTTAAAAATAACGTACAATGAAAGTTAAATTTTTCTTTCGTATTTTTTTTTACTTAACTGGAAATAAAAGTAGAATTAGAGAGAACAAAAGAATTCCAAAAGCAAGTAAAAAGATAAGCTAAAAGAAAAATATTTTAGTTAATTAAACATGGCCGAAAAACTTGATAAAAAAAAATGAAAACTTAGTAATTGAAAATAATAAAGACTGTATAAGATTATAAACACAAAACGCCATGATATTAGCATGCGCAGAAGTCGACAACTGGACCTCTAGTATAAAAAAGAGGGATTCGTTTGGAGGAACGTCTTGGTTTAGCTGATATTCTTTTGGTTGGTTTTGGATTAGAGAATCCAGACCACTCTACGATAAAAAAGTTATTCATACGAGAGTAGACCGGAGCTTTAGCTGACATCATTACCGATGGACACCAGAGAAGCTTACGCGACTAGCCTATGGAACCAGCACCAAGATCAACTAATAATCAAAGGCCGTGAGCTCAATTCAACCCCGAAAAACTATGCATAGTTATCTACAACCTTCATGAATTCACAAAACTTACCGGTAAGTTAAGACTACTTATTCCTGATTGTGACAAAATTAAGCGTTTGCAAACAAGTCTTAAAATAATCCCGATAGAGACTTTCATTTTTTCTGTACAAGAGACTTTTGTTTATACCAGAACTTTTTAATTAATTATTTTATTTTATTGATTGCATCATATTTGAATTAATATGTGTTCTCTCTGATTTACTTGATTAGGAATTCTCATTTTAACTTAAACAGATTTTTAATCTGTTATAATAATAAAAATATTTCTAATATCAATTTTCATTTGTCCGTTATTAATAATAGTTATTATTTTTTTATTATTAAATCTATTAGTAGTTTAATAAGATTTAAAAATGTAATTTACCTTTGCCAATATGTTTGAATAAGCCCAGGAATAATAATCTTAAAAAAATAATTCTCGTTACGGTATGATGTAATACCGATTAGTTTAAAAGTTTTTTTTTATTATTTGTGAGATGTTATATGACAATTTCAGCGAATTCTTAGGAATTCTGGCACCCAAATTAAATAAATTAAAAGCTGATTTCGTCAATAGCACAATTCTCAACAATTAATAGGCCGAGTTGATCAGGAAATATAGCTATGTTTTTAGAATAGAAATATAACTCTTCTTTTTTGACATAGCTTGATCAACTCACGTGCAGTTTATATTAGCGTGTAGAGGCCTAGCAAAATGGAAAACGTT
>JAQFVV010000397.1:482500-494074 GCA_028023455.1 Epiperipatus broadwayi | reverse complement strand
AAGTCACATCTAACTATAGTCGGACTTTGAGTCTTCTTATAGAATGCCATAGATGATGTTATTTAAAATATAATCCAATTCACTCCTCTATTAATAACCTCATTACTCTCAGAATTCGAGCTCAAAGTAGAAATTGCAATTGACTCTCTTCAGGCATTTCCATAAGTATCCCATAGTAATGATAAATTTAGTATAAGCTATATATAACTTCTTTATAAATATTAAATCACTAAGTTGATTTAACATATATATGCATGAGTATGTATATTTATAATTATTGGTTTTATAAAACGACTAAATAAAATAAACAAATGAGACCTGTTTAATTTTAAAATCAAGTTTAACACATTTTAATCAGTAATAAAAACAAAAATATTATCACATAAAAACATTAAAATTTAGAATTATAATCTGTGCTTATATACACTAATAAATTATTTAATATTAAAAAAAAATAATAATGTAATCATTTACATATATATATAATTTAAAATCATGCGTATAATAAATACACATGACACATTATAAATCTACCTATTGTGTCATTAAAATAATTCAGTGTGTGTTGTATGTTTATATACGATAATATCCATTCACACTAGATTAATAATAGAATGTATTCTGATATTAGTTATGTATGTTTAAAAATATATTATGTTAATTGTCATGTAAGATTCAATTTGGAATATAATAAAACGTACTTCCAAATTGAAATAATTTAAAAACATTTACCTTAGTCAGCTGTCATTTCCATCAGAGTATATATCAAAATATCAATATCTAAATTTTATTAAATAAAATTAAAAAAAATAAAGTGTTCATCTTATCAGTTCCCCACTTTAATATACGAAGTAATTTTTCTAAGTAAATATAATTATCCACAAAGGAAATAAAGTTTAAGAGTTCTTAAATTATACAATGAAGTAATCCAAGACGAGAAAGAATACGGTTTTATATCCCTCCTTAGACGAAATAAAATGATGATGAATGTTGAAACATAAAGTTCATTGATCATCCTTCGAAGAGGCAATCCAGATATTCATTCTTTAAATATTTATGTAGTAAAATATTTAACATCTTCTTCAATATAATACTCCAATATTAAAGCAGCTTTTAAATGAGAATTATGACCGATTATATTTTAGGCATTGATTAAGTAGGAATAAATTTACATGTTCGGGTTTAAAACATCAGTAGAAATCCCTGGCATAAATTATCTAGCCACAGAACATCTTTATAAATTTTTGTCTTCTTAAATATATATTTTGTAAACTCATTTTGAAGACGTTGATAACTTTTATAACCTTGTTAATTACAATGATTATTTTTTTATAGTTCTTTATAATATTCAAAGGCAGTAAATTAATTACTTGAAGCAGGTTTTAAAATATTGAATCTTCTTTTTTTTAATTTTTCTTAAATGTGTTCTAAATTCGAACACATTTAAATTTACAAACGTAGTTCTTGCCTTGATAACTAAATAGAAGATTATTGTTATAACAATATTAGTTTGTTTTTATACTGGATTAATTTCAGCAAGCATATCACATAATCACGCTCACGCTCTCTATTGTTTAACATATACAATTTGTAATGAACCCCAAACATTTATTTCCTTTGTTTCAACTGATAAAAATGCAATGTTGACTTAAGGCTTTGTCAAATGTCAAGTTTTATATTAACAAAAAAAATACTATTAGTTAGAAACATTTTATTTATGTGTGTGTATAAATAAACTAGAATTATTCATTTTTAGAATTATTCTTTTAATACTAACTAGTCTATATATATAGCTGATACATGAAAAGCTTAAGATAGGTGTAAGTTATTTATATCTGTTGATTCGATATAGGCACAGTTAAATTCACAAAGAAACACAAATTGTTTTAGGTGAGGCTCATATGGTACTCTCACATTACCCCCTCCCTTAAAAAGTTCAAATTTTATATTTACCATTAAAATGTGGACACTTAATGTGTGTCAATGTATGCATTAAATATAAAGTTGTGGAGCTTGTTTTTCTTTCCTGCTTTTATCAACCCTTATTATTTGCTCTATTTTTTTTAACCCTTTCTCTTTCTCTACATTAAATATTATTCAATTTAAACAGAAGGATAAGGAGGTTCATATATATAGGGTTCTTTCTTTTTCTTCCCTTGTTTATTTTTCTTTAATAGATTTATTGTTATGTGCCTCTTTTATAGATGACACATATATTTGTTTGGTAGTCTCCATCCTGCTTTTCTTTAAGACTTATGGACTCTTTTGAGAACTATCCAAAACATAAGAACATCCATCATTCAGCATGGATTAACTCTTAAAACAGTTTTAGTTTTCAGGTATCCTAAGAATTAATTTTAATTGCTTAACATACCCTCATCAAATAAAATTAATGTCTTTTTTGACTTACACACATCCTTACGCATATATATACCTATATACTTTTAAACGAAAACATTTTCTCTCCTTACCTATTCCAAGTTATCTTTTCTTTCAATATTTTACTTTATACATAAGTAAAATGTGGTAAAACATTATTAATTCATTTGACCAAAATAGGGTTTTAAAGCTCTAGCATTGTAAGTGCCTTTAATATCTCCCTTTATGTTTATCCAGAATGCATTGGGACCTATTTGCTTTATGATAGTATAAGGTCCTTCATATTGATGGTAAAACTTTTGATATTTGCTCTCTTGGGGTTTACTCATATGAGGTGTTTTTATAAAAACTTGATCCCCAATTTTGAATTTGTGTGAAGTTGTCTTCACATTTCTATTTCTTTGACTGGCCCTTTTTTTCTTAACAAGTTGTTTATAAGCTTTTACACTATCTTTTTATATATCCATATATATATATCCACAAAGCGCATGTACATTGGCTTAATGGTGATTGTTATTACAATTTAACAACATCACACTATATAAAATAAATGTCTTATTTATACATATCCATATCAAAATATATAATAATGGACTTGCATTTTAAAAATAGTGTGTCAACATCAGATTGCATTATTGTGATGCTTAATTAATCTACCATTATTACTTAGTTAACTAACCATAACTTGAACTCTAATAAACCTGTAAGTATTTTTTTTTATACTTTGGTTAACTTGATGCATTTCATAATTATTAATATCAACTTCAATTATTTATATACATATACACAATTATTCTCCTAAAAGAATAGCCTAATGGATTCTATCATTACTGAAAGTCCATTGTCACATCCCAAAGTCATAATCCATGAAGTCCTTCCTTATATATGTGCTTTACTTTTTAAGCACATCCATTAACATGTTCAATGAATGTGAAGGGACCTTCATAAGTATTACACAACCTATGGAATTGTGAACCTTTCTGTCTCTTAGCTGGTATTATGAATATCTTTATTATTGTCTGAAGACTTTTTATAATTTCTTCATCTTCAGGATTATGGTGATGCTTCATACACCATAATTTACACTTAAGACAATTAAATCTATTGCCTTCATTCATATCTTCTAAATTAAACTTTCTATTAAAACAACCTTCTTTTCCATTAAATATTATCATTGATAATGATATTATCAGATGGTTGTCATACAATTTATCAACACCTTGTTGATGAAATGTTTTACTTTTGTTTTGGGAGTAAACACAAATATGGTGGGCTGACTCAAAATACACTTCACTGTTGTATTCATCTATTATATCTTTAGATTGTGGAGTCATCTCAAGTTTCATGAGTTCATGATTTAACTTGTTATTAATACAAGAAATCCGAAGTCTTAATTTATCTAGACATTCAGTATTATCAGTTGACTGTGTTTCTCTCAATTCCTGAGACTTGGAATTTAATTTATATTTCACATGATCCATATCCTCTTCTTTTTCTAAGATATTTGGATCAGATTCAAGCACTTTAGTAATGCTGCAATGATCTTCTACTTCATTGCTCTGCTGTATGGGAAAATGATAGTCATGACAGTTTTCTTCTGAAATATTCATTTGAACTAAGAGTGATCTGTTTTGGATGCTATCATCATATTCACATATCTCATGCTCAGAGTAAGTTTTGGATTCTTGGCATTGAATTGCCATCAATATTGTTGATACTTTTGTGTCATGAAGTCTTTCTACTTCATTGGCAGTTTGTTTCTTTTCAACAACTTTGATTTCTACTTGCATCTTTTCTTTAACATTATCAATATCTTTCTTTAGCTCTTCTTTTATAGAAATTATGTCTTCTTTTAATTTCCCTTCCATATTATCCATATCAACTTTAGTTACCATATTATCATTCATTCTAGCCATTTCTCCCTTCATATCAGCATTCATTTTATTTATATCAGCATTTATATTATCCATATCAGCTTTTATATTATTTATATCAGCTTTTATATTATCCATCTTAGAATTCATTTTATTCATATCAGAATTCATTCATATTATTCATATCAGCTTTGGTGACCATATCAGCTTTCATATTATCCATCTTTGCTTCCATACTAACTTGTAGATGCATTATCATTTGAACCAGTTGAGCTATATGCTTATCACTTACTTGTACTGTCAAAGCTTCAGTTTCTTTTTGTGCTAGAGGTAATATTTGATCTGTCATGTGGACTTGTGAAGGATGTTCAACTTCTTCTACAGACCCCTCAGACATTAGGACTTGTAAAAACCCTTGTTCATCACTAATTGAAGTAATTTTTATTTCACTATCTTTATTACTTAAAGATTCTTCGAAACTTTTTACTTCCATTATTATTAGCTTTTTCCCACTTCTAGTTATCATTAACAAAAAAATTTCTACTGTTATATATATAAATATAAGTTACTTTCCTTTCAAAGTAATAATTTAATATATGCCATAAGATTTCATGCTGTGCTTATGACCCTACATGCAATTCTATTTTTCCTACTTTTATAAGATGTTATTATAATATATATTAATGCCCAAATTATAATTGTATTTATTTATTTATTTTAAAGCGACTGATTTATCTGTTTATTACGGTTTATTTTATTGCAAGGTCTCTATTATTTATTATTCAGTGTTTTTACCAATTCACAACATACTCATATAATTTTTTTTTAAAAAAAACTATGGATTTAACTAATGGAAAACTACTGTTTCATGCCTTAAGTATGGGCGCCATGTATAACGGGACGATCCTTTTCAGGACTCGAGGAAGTCACATCTAACTATAGTCGGACTTTGAGTCTTCTTATAGAATGCCATGGATGATGTTATTTAAAATATAATCCAATTCACTCCTCTATTAATAACCTCGTTACTCTCGGAATTCGAGCTCAGAGTAGAAATTTGCAATCGACTCTCTTCAGGCATTTCCACAAATATCCCATAGTAATGATAAATTTAGTATAAGCTATATATAACTTCTTTATAAATATTAAATCACTAAGTTGATTTAACATATATATGCATGAGTATGTATATTTATAAATATTGGTTTTATAAAACGACTAAATAAAATAAACAAATGAGACCTGTTTAATTTTGAAATCAAGTTTAACACATTTTAATCAGTAATAAAAACAAAAATATTATCACATAAAAACATTAAAATTTAGAATTATAATCTGTGCTTATATACACTAATAAATTATTTAATATTAAAAAAAAAATAATAATGTAATCATTTACATATATATATAATTTAAAATCATGCGTATAATAAATACACATGACACATTATAAATCTACCTATTGTGTCATTAAAATAATTCAGTGTGTGTTGTATGTTTATATACGATAACATCCATTCACACTAGATTAATAATAGAATGTATTCTGATATTAGTTATGTATGTTTAAAAATATATTATGTTAATTGTCATGTAAGATTCAATTTGGAATATAATAAAACGTACTTCCAAATTGAAATAATTTAAAAACATTTACCTTAGTCAGCTGTCATTTCCATCAGAGTATATATCAAAATATCAATATCTAAATTTTATTAAATAAAATTAAAAAAAATAAAGTGTTCATCTTATCAGTTCCCCACTTTAATATACGAAGTAATTTTTCTAAGTAAATATAATTATCCACAAAGGAAATAAAGTTTAAGAGTTCTTAAATTATACAATGAAGTAATCCAAGACGAGAAAGAATACGGTTTTATATCCCTCCTTAGACGAAATAAAATGATGATGAATGTTGAAACATAAAGTTCATTGATCATCCTTCGAAGAGGCAATCCAGATATTCATTCTTTAAATATTTATGTAGTAAAATATTTAACATCTTCTTCAATATAATACTCCAATATTAAAGCAGCTTTTTAAATGACAATTACGACCGATTATATTTTAGGCATTGATTAAGTAGGAATAAATTTACATGTTCAGGTTTAAAACATCAGTAGAAATCCCTGGCATAAATTATCTAGCCACAGAACATCTTTATAAATTTTTGTCTTCTTAAATATATATTTTGTAAACTCATTTTGAAGACGTTGATAACTTTTATAACCTTGTTAATTACAATGATTATTTTTTTATAGTTCTTTATAATATTCAAAGGCAGTAAATTAATTACTTGAAGCAGGTTTTAAAATATTGAATCTTCTTTTTTTAATTTTTCTTAAATGTGTTCTAAATTCGAACACATTTAAATTTACAGACGTAGTTCTTGCCTTGATAACTAAATAGAAGATTATTGTTATAACAATATTAGTTCGTTTTTATACTGGATTAATTTCAGCAAGCATATCACATAATCACGCTCACGCTCTCTATTGTTTAACATATACAATTTGTAATGAACCCCAAACATTTATTTCCTTTGTTTCAACTGATAAAAATGCAATGTTGACTTAAGGCTTTGTCAAATGTCAAGTTTTTATATTAACAAAAAAAAATACTATTAGTTAGAAACATTTTATTTATGTGTGTGTATAAATAAACTAGAATTATTCATTTTTAGAATTATTCTTTTAATACTAACTAGTCTATATATATAGCTGATACATGAAAAGCTTAAGATAGGTGTAAGTTATTTATATCTGTTGATTCGATATAGGCACAGTTAAATTCACAAAGAAACACAACTTGTTTTAGGTGAGGCTCATATGGTATTCTCACAATATATATATATATATATATATATATATGCTTAAAAGAAAGAATAGTGCATATTCAACTACTAATAATTAAGCTTATGTTTTGAATGAGTTTGATTTGGTGATGTGGATAAATAAAGGCTGGTTTTGATAGAATTGTAAGACACCTTACATTATAAAACAATTGGAAATTGCAGGAATATTGTCATTTCATAAAAGCATTTGAGGCTGAAATAAAAGTCAAAAAAGCTCAAATGCTTTTATCAATTGACAACATTCTGGACTTTCCATTTGTTTTATAATAAATGTAGATTCTTAAGCTCTCTGATATTTTCCAAGGATGGCAAATTAACCAAGAGATTATTTTATTTTTCTATTTTTTAGTAGGCTATTTACATAAAAGCACTATTTAAACAATTTTTTTTTTACATATTTTTGATCTTGTATTAATCCTAACATATGATAATTCACTGTGTTGTCTATATTTTAATTATTGTTTCTTAAATTAATGTTCAAATTTTAGACTCCTCATCCATTGACAGAATTATTTATTAAAAACCTTTTTAAGGATGCATAAACATATTTCCTTTAATATTAAATTATTTCTACTGAAAGAAATTCCTCAAATTTAAACCTGCATTTAATTTAATCTATTATGTTTCCAAGATAGTCATCATTCTTAAATTCTTTGAACTCAAGAATGTCCAATATTTTATACTCCATGTTTCAATACACCATATACTTTTACAGTACTATTGAATTTTAATATAAAACAATACGCTATAGATAAATAACATTTTTTGCTGTTTTTTTCATACTATAATAATGCACTACAAAAGAACAACTAAGTTTAAATATTAGTTTTTAATGAGATTTCTGGGTCTGATTTGTTTTCACTAGACTTTTAATATTTGGAGTGAAAGAGAATCTTATTTAAATTGTCAGATGTGACTCTATCTTATTCTTTATCAGTTCCTTTGATGAAAATAGTTTTCATAAAAAACAAAATTATAAGGCTTGCAGAAAATTAATATTTACTTGCTTTGTGTTAATCACTTCAAAGTTAAAAGTGTTAAATATCTATTTACAGAAAAAAAATTGAATTCACTGAATTTGGAATTATTATTATTAACTGAAACATAGGCTTATTATATACCTGTGTCTATATATGTAATATATAGGGTATATGAGCACAGACTTTCACACCACCCACCACTCTCCTCTTTATCTCATAACACTGATACTCTTGAACACATATATGCTGAAAAGATAAATAATCACCAATATATGTATTTCATGCTAAACCAGCAATCATCAGTTGGTCCAGATTATCATCTCTACACATATATGCAATAAGTGCTCAGATATATATTAAGATAGCCAATCTTTATACTCTAATGGACATGCTTCAATCTACTCCTCATTCCAACTCTTTATTATTACTTTTCTAAGTACTAATAAGAACTGTTTTTGGATTACAATAATATTTTAGAAGATCTAGTCTTACTTTTTAATTTTATAATCAAGGGTCTAATGTATCAAATTTACTCTTATAAAATCCCATATTTATAGCATGCACCATGGGATATCCATCCCTATCCTAATTCATTACTACAAATTATTCTGCATGTTTTGGTGAGATAGTAGAGAGCCAGATCATGCTTCGACACATAACTTCCAATGGCTGAGTTTCTTATGAATCCCCAAGTAATAAACCATTCAATTATTACTATTATAAATCTTTTTTTTAATTATTGAATAGTTCTTTAGTATAGTATTAATCTTTAGATATATTTATTCTCTGATAACTTTTATAACATTTTCTGAAACTGAAACATTATATATATACTATTCGTGACAATCCATAATTCAGCATTTTTGTAATTTAAGTAAAGTTTAAATGACTTATTCAAAAATTCAATGAAGTTTTAATGAACAGAAAGCTATGACAATGGAAATTTCATCCAGTTTTATCTTTTCTAATTTCATCTAAAGTTTATTTTTCTTTAAAAATTAACATTTGATCTTTCTAAGAAAATAAATAATAGAAGAGGTAGAAACGGAAATTTATTTTACAAAAGACAAAAACAATAGTTTAATAATGGAGATAAATTGAAAATAGTCCTTTGAACGCTAATTTAAATAAATAATGTGTATACATAATTATATCACATACACAGACAAATTTTCTGATTAAAAAAAAAAAAAACTTTACAAAATAATTCTAGAAATCAAAAAAGATCTTTCTAAATAGTTAATAACAAGTTTGTTATTCACAACCAGTTTTATCAGAAGGAATATTGTGAATATCATTTATATACTAAAGCTAGAATACAAGATTAAAATCTAAGTAAAGTATGAATACTATTTTCAGATCTCTAAAAAAATTTCAGGCAAATTTTTGTTTGTTAAATTAATTGGTTTATAATCAATCTACCTAATTGATTAACATCCATTAGTAATGGATACCAGAATGAAGTGACTTATGTCTAACAGATGTTGTGTTCATGGTCTATTTTTACTTTCATACTTTTATCAGAGATTTTCCCAAATTTACTAATCAATCAAAATCCAAATAATTTTCCTGCATATAAACTATATATTTTTCTTTCCAAACATTATTTACTCACTGCATGATAAAAATAAACTGAAGTTTAAAGAGATATTTCAATCCATGATTTCTTTTCTCCACATCACTCTTGAAAAATTCCTAATCTTAGTAGCTATCTAACATGTGGTCTCCTTCTAGGGCATTTACAAATGAAGATTTCAACTGTCTATTTTTTGTCATCTATTTTAAAAAACACATTCATCCCCATTTCATTTTAGTTTCTTAATTTGATGATATCAATAATATTTATTTTTATACATGTAATTCACCTTTGATTTCTCTTTGTTATTCCTAAGATACATCTCTCCATATTTTACTGTGTAGTCTGAAGTCTCTGTACTGTTTTTCTGTAAATGTCCAAGTCTTATATTTACTCAAAAGCATAGATAAAAAATTTTGAATGCATAAGCATATTCTATTAGAATACTTTATCATAATTTAATCTATGATTAATTTCATACATTATATTTCCATCTGTAATTGTTGTTAATTTCTAATTCATTATTTTCAATCTTTATTTTCTTCTTTTTTTAAAAAAGTTGTTTCAATATTTTTGATATTTATTTTTAACTCTTCTTTTACCTGATAGCTCATTGGCAAAAACAGCCACATCATCTACAAAATTAGAATAACTTAGGTATCTTCTCTTATTTTTATTCACTTAACTTCCCATTTTAAAGACAAATATTTCATATAAAATTACAGTTAAAAAGGTTTTGGAAATATCGAGTCACTCTTTTCATCATCAATATCATCAATTTTAGTCCTATTACTGTTTCTGTGTAATATAAATACTGCTGCTAAATTTTAATAAATATTCTTGAGAATTTGATGTATTTTAAGTCTATCTTATATATAAAATCCCTAAATATCCATAATGCTGTTACTTGATATTCAAGTTAAACATTTCTTAAAGAGCATATTTTTCAAGGAAAAAAAATATTATTTGTTCTGCCATTATAATTTTTTTTATGAAACAATTTATGTGAAGGAAATAATCCCTTCCTTACATTTAAGAGGTTTAATTATAAATTTATTTAAACGCACATTGATTACGTAAGTAATATTCATTAAGGCTCCAAAGAGTAAGCTTGTGGTTTAAGACCTGTAGAAGTCCCTACTATCACATTTTTATACGCATGTACTTGAGGCTATAGCCTTAATGAATATTACTTAAGAGGTTTAATTAGATTGTGAGCATTTTATTCAAGGCAAGTAATTCACAAATGGTATTTTATAAGGCAGAAAAAATTTGAAGAAAAAATGTTTGGAAAAAAAATCGAAACGTGCTTTAACTATGTACAGAACTGAATAGATATAGTATTTAAAGTGTGAAGAAAATTTTATTATAATAAATACATTCATGTTTGAAATGAGATATTTAGTGAGGGGGGAAAATAGATACTATAGTTCTGTATTTACATTCAGTTTTGATTAACATATAATTATGAAAACAATGGCTTATGTTTTTATAACATTTCTGGAAAAAAAATTATTAATGAACCTTTAAAAAAATTTTTTTTAAGAATGTTATAAAAAAGAAAGTATTATGAAAATGGTGGCCTTTACATAGACAGAGTACATGACTGTATTTGATAAAGTTTTAACCACTGCAGAAATTGATTATACAGTTAAATGTCTTTTTATAATTCACACACATAGATATAATCAAGTGATAGACACCCAAGTTTATCTAAACCATGAATGTTATCAAGGCAACCTCTAAAAGTAAAAGATAAATTCCCATCTTTCATTCTGGTTTAAGATCTTAATAAAAATACTTGGACTGTAACAGATTGAGACTTACATTACTAGAAGTTTGAATAAACCTTATTTAATGGGCAAATATAATGTGTTTTGAAAGCTAAGTAATAAATAGTCATATTTAAAA